>JAJJKE010000075.1:0-170292 GCA_022376655.1 Xylariomycetidae sp. FL0641
CCATAAGGGAAGTACCACGAAATTGCCCTCAATCCACGCCGATGTCGTGGTATTCCGCAGGATGTTGATAATAGTTCTGAAGTATGTTGTCGACATTGGGGCGGTCTGCACAGGCATGCTGGGAGATACATCGAGGCGTGAGAAGTGAGTGGGACTGGCGACAGTGATGGTTTCGGACACCACCAGTGATGAAGATAGAGGCGACACGACCAAAAAGCCCAGAATGAAGGTGACAGTAGACAGAAGCAATGGCCAGCTGGTTTTACTTGGCTTCTCGGGGAAACTGCCGAAAAGCGCATCCCACCAAGCGTCGGCAGTCCAGGTCAGCGATGCCCCGGCAGTCGCACCGGAGGGGGACGCAAGCCGAGCAAACGACTCCGTACGCTTGACATCATCCAGAAGGATTGATAGGAGTAGGATGTAGATGACCGCGAGCGTAGTCGGCAAGAATTTGGAATAGAAAACGATCCAGCTCGAGCCATCGTCGTCAACCAGGCCATGGTTGCGTACCGAGACGACATGGAGTACAACGACCGCAGTCTCCAATACGCACGCCAAAGCGATGATGCTCCATAGGTATTGCCAGCGAAGAGTATACGGAAGCCAGGGAATCGTCGTCTTGCCTGTCGCCGATCCTAGCAAGGGGCTGGGCCTTGGTTCAGTGGAAGGTGTAAACGCGCCGCCTTCTGACGCCGCCGCGTTGCTGATGGGTGATAGTGTAGGGTGTTCCCTAGAGTGTTGGTTCTGGCTTCGATGGTCTGCCGGAATCTCCAAGTAACAAGAGTCACCGTCGCTCGACTCGCTCCTGTCCAGACTGATGCTCGACCATTCTATTTCGCTATCATAATCGGCCATGGTCGTGGTGGCTTCCGCACGTCGTGACAGCGCGACAGTTCACTTCGGCTATCGATATAGGTAAAGAAGACGAAAGGTCTCTAAATGATGCTGCGCGGCGCTCAAGAGGAAATGAGTAGTCCGGTGCGGAGTTGATCCCGTGATCGTTATAGCACAAGGACACATAGCCCGAGGAGCTTGCTTGAACCTGGATTCCTGCTGCTTATCAGCCCTACTTATATTGGCCGGCTTGGGCGCGTTCAATGGCAGCAAGATTCAGGCATGCCCGACCAGGCCAAGCAGTAAGGCAGACCGCTGGAGGCAGATATTAACGGCTGGAGATGTCGTGCGACAACGGCTCAGCCGCATCCAGGCAGACCGAAGATGCCCCCATTCACAGGGCCACGCGGGATGCAACCCACCACAACGCCATGTACGCAATATCCCAAGAGACCTGATATAGAAATCTGGGGGCCTCGAAAGTTTGCTTCTGCTAGAGTCGGATTGATCTTCACTTCCTGTAGACCGCCAAAGCAGATTGTTCACGCACGGGTATCCCAGAAGAGACAGCTATCAGCTGATGCAAAGGCGGATTATATGTATCTTACGCCTGATCCTCACGTATCATGATAATAATACGTAACGTATGTACAGCGAGGAACGAAGCTCACTTTCAAGTGCGGGCTCATAGCCAGTCTACAGCCCTGTGTATGGGTATCATCCCAAATCCCAAGGTCTTGCCTCCCAGTGAAGTCGTGTTTCCAAGCTCAGCCAAAGCTTTCGGCCAGGGCGAGCTGACCCCGACGATTGGATCGCCAATCGACCGGCGGGGAAGATATCGTGTTGATCGCGTCAAGACGCACGAGAATTGCTGATCTCGTGGTCTGTGCAAGGTGAAACACCGTCGTATCGCGGCTTTACTGAAGCCACAGTCGGTGTTAAAAAAACGTAACTCGTTGAGGCTCCAATGCCCATGAATGTAAACGTCTTGGTATATCCAAGCCCGAAGCCATTCTTTTTCATACCACCTGATACCATTACCCGATTTATTCGTAACCGCGCGCCATCGCCGGTCATTCATCACCGGACTTCGGATACGTCGACTCCGTTTTGCCTCCAATCCGGTTGGCTGTTCTTCGAAGACACGAAGGAGGCGAAGCTGGGCATGGCCGAGAAGCGGTTCCTGCGCTTCTTTTCCGCAAGAGTCTGGGGCTCAGCCAAGTGGGTGGGCGAGCCGGGTTCGTCGAAGCTGCGGCGTAGCATCGTGGGGGCCTCTTCTTGTATGGGGGACGAAGCAAGAGAGCCGCTGTTGGTGGACGACCCGGTCACGTTGGGTGTTTGGTAGACGTATTCCCCGTCCACGTACAAGGCGTTGCTCATGAAGGTAGAGCGGCGGTGGCGGTTGCGGGTATAGCGCTGCTCGAGCCGGTGAAGCTCGATCTTGGCTTTGATCTTCCCGAAGAGGCTTGGCATGGTGCTGGATGTATGGTGTTCGTCGATTGATGCACCAGTGCGACTGGGACGATGTGGAGGGAACAAGTGGTTGAGCAGACACAGATGCTGGCAGGCAAGGAGGGGAAAGCAATATGGCTCAGTCGCGAGGGTCGAGGTGCGTAAGACGAACTTTAAGCAGAGCTGATCTGGAGGCAATGTCGGTGGCAGGATGTCTCGGAGAGTGATGTGCGAATGGTGATGGGATGGTGTCTTAGACTTCAGCGTCTGGAATCCAGGAATCTGGTTCTCGTGTCTTGGACAAGCGGACCTAAGCTTGACTCGTGTAGCGCGTGAGGAAGCCGTGAGGAAGCCGTGAGGTTGCCGTGATGCTAGGTGTTTGTATAAGTCGATAAAAGTAAGGAAAGGAAAGGCAGCTGGGGAAGTTTTCTGGAACGTGGAGGCTGGGTACAAGTATAGAGGAGAAGGAAAGACAAGCGAGCGGCGTAACGAAAGTGGTAGCGAGCAATATGAACAGGGGACGATGGTAGTATTACAGGAAGCATGAGAGTGCATGCATGCTTAAAACTCAAGAGTCCAGAGCCGTCGCGGAGATGTGTGTGGAGAAGGCAGGCCGGATCGGCAAGGGTGTCAGGGTGTCAGGGTGTCAGGGTGTCTGGGTGTCTGGGTGTCTGGCGACTCGGGGGCAGGGCAGGTCGTGCGGTCTTGTGTGGGAACCATTCGCCTTGGGCTTGGGCTTGGACCTTGGGACGCTGAGTGAGTTGAAGCTGGTGTCTTGGAATTAATACCTACCTAGGGTAGAGAGGAATAGAGGCTGGCTGGAACGATGCAAGAGACACGGCCAGCGCCAGAACTAGCGACAGCGACAGCGATAGCCACAGAGACCAGGCGAGCGCTATTAAGGTGAGAATCCCCACCTCCAGGCACGTCCCCGCCCGCTGACCGCACTACTAATGTGGAAGGTGGCAGTAGTCCAGCAGTGCCACGACGCGTTCGTGGCAAGTGCGTCTCCTAACTCCTGCCTTACCCAGTGGCATTACCTTGGGTGGCGTGTAGATTTCAGAGATGAGAGTACCTTGAGATCGATCGTCGTCTTCGTCGTGTATGTAGGAATTATTGTATGGCGAACAGCGATGTTGCACATTGCTCAGGACAGGCGGGAACCAGACAGCCAGACAGCCAGACAACCAGACCCTGGCATTGGCTGGGCTGGGCTAGACTCCCCTGACCACTGTAATTAATCCACCCTGCCACCCTTGGCTCTGCCTTGGCCCCTGATAAGGTGCAGGTTTACGTTCCTCGGTCTGCTCGGTGGGAAGGGCCCGGGCCTGCACCCACTGCCTGCTCCGTAGGAGGTACTTTACCTGACTCTCAGCGCGTTCATCTCATCAATGCGCCTTTCAACCGTTGCCGTTTTCTGCCCGCCAGCCCGTTTTTGGCCAGGGGCGGCCACGTTTCAGCCGGTTGCACCGCATCGCATGCCCTTCCCATCACGGGATGCTCTACGGTACCGACTTCTGAGCAGCCAGGAGAGACACGCTGTGCCGGCGAGCACGGTATGTAGAGACCAGAAACCAGAAACCAGCTCCGAGGGCCGGATAGAGGGGGCCGGGCACGACTGCGCACCTCGGCCTCAGTCACTGCCTTGACAGCTGCGGCTCTTACAGTGGATCTGCCGGTCTGCGACTCAAGTCCGAAGATCGACAGGAAGGTTGGAAGATCACCGCGGGACAAACAGAGCGATAGATCGACCAGCCAGCCAGCCTTCCGGCCCCGATCCAATGGCTGGCAGGCTGGTCTCAGACAATTGCAGGAATTCTGATGGCTTCGAGAAGGTAGGTAACGTGTCACAGCGGCCACTTTCTCATCTTCATGACGTCAAAATGGCGCTCATGGGATGTTGTACGTGAGGGGGGCGAGCCGTTGTTGCTTCTTCAACGGCAGTTCATAACGTGCTTCGGATGTGCTTCCAGGACACCGCACCCAGAATCCACTCTTCCACAGTACAGTATCGATGGTCGCCTAACGAAAGTCACCGTGCCTTCGGCTAGTAGAAAGCTTGGGCACTTCGCCTCTACTGAAGACGATCGGCGTCTGCGATCGGTAGTCTCTTTAGTCATGAACTGCAAGAAGGGCAAGATTGGGCGTTTCGAGGAGGTGATCAGTAAAGCGTCAGTGTTGAACATAAGGTAGTACTCGACCATCATCATCATGGAGAACTCAAAATAGGCGGATGGGGGAATTCCATTGGTTTCGGTGCAGTTCAATTGAGAGCGACGGTGGGAGCCGGCAGAGTTAAAATGAGTCTGGAGGACTTGGGGGATTTGGGGGACTTGGGGGGGAGACTTTGCTGGTGGTCCCGTCTGGGAGGAACCTCGAGGATGCAGCCGCCAACCGCCGCCCGGCCATGAATGTGCCACGTGCGTTCAGCCTACCTTAACCAGCCACATCGAAAAAGGGGAGCGTTCGGCTATCTCACCGGGCCGGCAGCCTCTGCCGGTTCTGAAGACCACAGTGAGAGAGGCTGGCTTTTATTCCGTGACAGAGCGGGATCATATATATCAGGTGGACAGCATCAAAGCATCCTCCATCCTCCATCCCCCCCCTTCCCTTCCTCTCATTTCCATCTGAAATATTGGATCATCTCAGAAACGACAACCACCACGCGACATGCAGGGATGGAGCCCACTTAGTTGACGCAAGCTCCAGTAGCTCAAATGATCGCCCGCTTTGGCTCAGCTAGTTTCCAAGCCGCCCCGAGCAGCCGTCGGCGCCGTCGACGATCCTCCACATCGCCGCCGACCTAAAGACAGTAA
Organism: Xylariomycetidae sp. FL0641; assembly: GCA_022376655.1. Taxonomy (NCBI): domain Eukaryota; kingdom Fungi; phylum Ascomycota; class Sordariomycetes; species Xylariomycetidae sp. FL0641. The sequence goes on from JAJJKE010000075.1 coordinate 5,103, forward strand.
CGTCTAGCGTGGAAAGCCAGGCTTCTAACCTTGGTTTGCTCGATGGACCAGATGCCATGCCCTCTGGCTGGGAGAACTCGGCGAGCCAGCCAGCCGCGTGTTCTCGAGTTCTCCGGCCGATCAAGAGAAAATTGCTACTACCTAAAAGTTAAGTAGGTATGCATGTAATGGTCTTGAACCAGAAGACTGTGAGCTTTCTGAATATTCGGATTCCCTGCCGATGAGAGACGGGGCCACACTCCAGCCGCGTTCGTCAAATAGAAGTCCCGCAAACCCCAAGACCCTGAACGAGGGATCGCGATCCGGTTGCATTTGCCGCCGCCCAGGTTATCGACTAATAACGACCACCTCGTCAGCCCGTCGATGATCGTCCTGGGTGAGTCCAAGACGACCGGCCTAGCTTAACGTCCATGCTGTGGAACATGGTCACTCTAGCGCAAACTCGCAGGTTTCCTGAGACGACTCGCTCACAGTTACTGGGCGATTCTGACTATGCCGATGGCTAGGGAATCGAGGTAAGTACTTAGGCAGCACTGCCACTTGAGCAAGCAGGCGGACTTCAGTTTCATGGTCACTGGACATGCTGGATAACCCCTATCAATTACGAATGCACAGCTGAAAATCTCCCACCTGTATGCCTTTCAAATAGACGCTCGCCACCATTGAACAGTTGGTGAAGCCAAAACGACATCCAGGTGATTCGGACTCCAACTCAATAGGCCCAGGGATACCGGGTTACCCTCTCGGGCAACAACGAGTAGTAGTAAAATAACAAGCAGAAGTAGTGTGAAAATGAATGACAGATACTCTATCAGCAAGTCTGCCGAAGGGAAATGGATATTCCTCGGTCGCCATCTGAAGCGCAGGCCCTGTCCTCCAGCTCCTAAGCACAGTAAGTAAGTAGTGTATCAAAACGCGGTAGGCCATTGAGACGAACGTAGTGAACAAGACTGCACTCACTTGAAGCGCATCGCTCTACGAAAACACGCACCGCGATTTGCCTGTAATCAATCCTCGGAGAACTCCAAGCCGACATCGCCCCTGACACCACCCGCCGCCGCCTTCCTATCCACGAATCCCTTGCGTATGCTCTCGGCGAGGGAAATCGAGGTGGTATACGCCTTCTTCATCCTAACCCCGCCTTTCCCACCCTCGCCAGCAGCCTCAGCCGCGGCGTCGGCGGCGTATAGCTCCTGATTCCACTCGAAAATCTCCCTCGCAACCCCCTCCATCGTATCCATGAGCGGCACATACCCGATCCCGCCCTGCGCCACCGGCAACCTCGCCGCGCGATCGTCCGCGACCAGGTGCGTGACGATGCTGAACATGGCCGGCTTGAGGTGCACGAGATCGCCGCTGAGCGGCGGCAGCCAGGCCGCCGCCGCCGCCCCCGCCCAGGCGCGGAAGTCCGCGTAGGCCTCGAGCGCGTGGGCGAGCAGCAGCACCAGCACGGGGGGGACGCGCAGCAGGCGGAACGGGCGCGCGCACAGCGCCCGGTTCGCCGCGTACAGGTCGGCGTAGCGCACGGGGGGGTTCGGGTCGGCGACCACGAAGGGGCGGGCGGCGACGCGCTCGCCGCCGCCGCCGCCGCCGTGCTCCGCGTCCAGCAGCAGCGCCGCCTCGTGCGCCAGGTGCGCCGCCGCCACGTTGGCGCCGTGCGCGAACGGCTGCACCACGTGCGCCGCCCAGCTCGGCAGCACCCGCCGCGCCAGCCCGTCGCCCACCGTGTTGTCGCCGGGCGCGCCGTACACCCCGTTGGCGGGGCGCAGCGTCCCCGTCCGGAACCCCCCGCCGCCGCCGTCGTGCGCCGCGCACACCAGCCGCTCGCCCGCCGCCTTCGACGCCGCGTACACGCCGAAGTAGGGCTCGCCCCCCCGCCGCGGCGGCGCCGCGGAGGAGGAGGAGGAGGAGGAGGAGGAGGAGAAGAAGTCCGCGGTGTCCAGGACCTGGGCGAAGTTCCGGGGGCGGGCCCCCCGCCGGCACGCCCGCCACGGCGCCGCCCACGCGCCCACGGGCCGGATGGCGATGCTGGCCGAGCTGGTGGCGGAGAAGACCACGGGGGTGGCGGCGTCGGCGGCGTCGCGGGCCGCGGCCAGCACGTGCGCGGTGCCGCGCACGTTGACGGCCTCGGCGAAGGGGTAGGCGTGGGCGGCGCGCTCGGCGGCGAGGATCACCGCCGCGGCGTGGAAGACGGTCAGGGGGAGGCGCTGGAGGGCGGGGTCCGGCCACGGGCGCGCGAAGGCCGCCCGCACCGAGGCCGCCGACGTGATGTCCGCGCGCGCGAAGCCGACCGCGGCCGCCGGGCCCCGCTGCAGGTCGGGCCGCTCGCTGCGGCGGATGTCGAGGATGCGGATCGCGGAGGGGGGTGTGCCCCGCGCCAGCAGTTGCTGGACGATGTAGCCGCCCACGAGGCCTGGGGGAGGGGGGGAAGGGGGTTAGTCGATGTGTGGGTGTTGTGAGGAGATGCCGATAGATTTATTCATATCGTGTAGGGGGATGAGAAGAAGGTCGGTTGAATGATACGTCAAGAGTGCCCTTACCTGAGCCGCCAGTGACAATGTATCGGCGGTCCAACCGCGGGGGAAGCTTTCCCGTGTAGTCGAATGGTTCCTCCTGGATACGCTTATACGTCTCCTTCAGCTTCTCGGGCGTCCATCTTGGGCCGACTACTTTCTCAATCTCTTCGGGCACCTGAGAGAGGAGATAGTTGATGCGGACCAGGTACGCGACGACAGCGAGCGCGAGTCCCCAGAGTATCCAGCTCGTGTCCGCCATGGTTAAGGGGCGTCTTGACTGTGTCAGTCACAAGAATGATTTCGGATGTCACCCGCGTCGAGCCTATTCACGAGCGCCGGCTCGTGGAAGCTAAAATTTCAACACCGGTCACTTGCGCAAACGTTTCACGAAGTCGAGTGACAGCTGAGTAACACGACGTGACAATGAGGGGCACTGCCACTGCACGTGGGAGTCTTTGCATCATCATTCTGCCGTGTGTGATTATACATAACCGGGGTTTAGTCCAGTCCCGGGGTTCCGGTAGCAATCATCCTTGCTTCTCAGGGATCAATAACCAATCTCGGGTGAATGGGCGTCGGGTGCCTATCAGGAATGGTAAGGTACTTAAGTAGGTAGTCACCGCGAAGTGGCTGGCACCCCAATTACCACTATCGACACCACCAGATCAGTACACTCGCGTGCTTTCATCGCAAAGAGACCTACAGCCTCGTATAGACAGTTGGATGAAGCCTTTCTAATTATTTACAAAGAATCTTATAGGTAATTAGAGAGTTCAAGAAACTCAGGTACATATTACAACCCCTCCTTACAACAGACCGTCGACCATAGCCTGCTGGATCCAATCACACCGACTATTGTGCACATCGTCCTCGGCCTGCTTGAATCCCTCATACACCAAGCGGAGGGTGTCGCCCCCATCGCCGTAGACGGGGAACTCGACCAAGTCACCCGACGCCGGGTTCGGGTTGCCCGTCTGCGCGAACGAGACGATGTATTGCTGGTGCTGCTTGGCGAAGTCCACATTGACCGGGTATCCGTTGCTCTCGAGGCCAACCTCGCCATTGTAGAACGTGTAGTCGAGGTCGCCGGCGTGGTACTGCGGTACGCGTCAGTAATCAAAGTCAAGCCAATAATGATCGGTAAACTCACCCCGGGCGGATAAGCGAACACGTAGTTGTAGCTCTGGCCATCCCGTGCGTCCGCCAGATACTTGGTGGTGCAGGCGAACGAGGACTCAGTGGCGATCTGGGCCGCGCGGGCGAACTGGGTGGTCCAGGGGTAGGTGCCGTTGAGGACGTCGGGATAGATGTCCGCGAGCATGACGTGGATGGTATCTTCTGCCGCTTCGGGGAAGTTATGCTCGATCTGCGTGTGGAGCGCCTCGGTCGTCGTGATGCTGGTGGACGTGAAGGGCACCGATTCGTTGGCCGTGTGACTAGTCATGACCTACGGCCATTGTCAACAGAGGTAGAAAGGGGAGAGGGCAAATGCAATAACATACCTCTATGTTCTGGTGGAACTTCTTTTGGTAAAGCAGCACTTGCGGGTATTCGGGTACGTAGTCGCCATCCGGGATGGGGCCGTAGTTGAATGCTCCCGTCGACGCGCCTTCGACAACCGCCTGGTTCACCGAGGCCAGGGTCTCGGCATCAAGATTGGCCAAGTCCGCGACACTCGTGACACTTTCGCCGGACTGGGTCGTGGCAGATGACATGGTCAGGTTGTAGGAAGCGTCGTAGTTGAGGCTGATCTGGAAGGCGGGAGATTGCGGGATTGCTCTCTGGAACGGCAGCGAGTCTTCTGCTCCGCCGTACGCCGTCATGTGGTGAACGATGCTGGCAGCACCTGCGCTCTCGCCCATCACAGTCACCTGTGTCGGGTCACCGCCGAAGCGAGAGATGTACTTCTGTACCCACTCAAGGGCGACACGCTGGTCATACAGACCTAGATTGGCCGTGGTGTCATTTCCTGCAAGCCAGCCGTACAATCCCAACCGGTAGTTCATGGAGACAACGATCAGGTTGCCTTCTGCCTGAACCAGGAGGCCCGACGGATTGCCGTCCGATACTTTCGAGCCGTAAGTGAAGCCACCGCCGTGAATCCAGACGAGTACCGGGGCTAGTAATTCGTTGTCAGTCAGACCGGTTCCGACCCGTTTCGTGGAGGCTCGGCTTACTCTTGGAGGTCGTGCGTGCCTCGAACACTTCGACGGGAACGCGTACATCTAGGACGAGGCAGCTCTCCGTTTGTCCGGCCGCATCCAGCAGCGATTGCCTGGTCGTGTTGAAGTCGCCACCGTTCGCGAACAGTTCGATCATCCATTCAGGGTACGCCTGTGTGCATATCAAATCCTCGGACCCGGTATTCACTTTCGAGCCTGTCTGGTCGATGGCGAGGGGTTTCTTGAACCGGAGATCACCGACAGGCTGTTGGGCATACGGGATGTTGCTGAAGGCATAGTAGTTGCCGGTTTCCTATTTTCAAGCCGTTAGCTTTGCTTCTTCTCCGATGCCTATGCGTTCGCCTAGGCCAGCAGTCAAAGCTCTTGGGCACCCAAGGGTTGAGCTGAGGACAACCAGAAGAGGAGAGAGCCAATAAGGTAGGACCTTGCGTGACCTTGGCATGGTATGCTCGCGGCCTTGGGAAGTGGTATAGACGTACATTTACAGTACCCTGGTGGATTTCGTACCCAAGATCAACGGACGGTTTCTCGGTGGCGTTGCCCGCAGCGAGTGCAGTGGTGGCGATGGGGGCGCGAGAGCAGACTGGTTTCGCAAAGGATCGGCTCGGGCACCACGTGAGCACGCCTACGACGAGCAAGACCCTGTTGATGATCTGCATGGTTGAATGTTGTCGCGGTCGATACTCTTTCGTTCCGGCGGTTCGGGTCAGCTCCTGGTCAGGCGGCGAATAGAAGCTCGGTACATCTCTTGGCCTCTCTGTCGACCTGGGGTTCTTCTATTATATGAGGTTGACGCCTTGTGCGCGGTGCGGATGCGGACCTTGTGTGAAATACGAAGGCCGTACCTGAATCGACCGTGCAGATGCAATCGTCCCGATCAGGGGTAGGAGAGCCGGGCCTGTGGAAGGCATGGCGAACACGTGAGCGCACTGCAGAATACAGCGGGTGATGGGCCACCGGTGTGTGCGAGGGGCGGATCAGCGTCGTTGGGATGACGAGTTGCGGTCGTCTTGGCGAGCTGCTGGTCGCGAACGGGCACGTAGCTGATAGTGGCCGCATCGACAGGCGCAATGAAGACTCACGGACGTCGCCGCAGCACGCAGGCACGGGGGGATTCCTGCATCAGCGCTGGCGTGGCCCTGATCCTGGTGCGACATGATTTCTTTTGGGTCCGGCAGTGGACCAGTTCGTCTTCAATCGTCAAAGCGTTCTCCGCCATCGTTGTCATTGCTTCGGTGAGCGCCCGAGCCAACTCCATCTTGCTTTCTAATAGAGCTTGCAGAATGCCATATTCATCACATACTGACATCTTTCGGCCTTTAACAGGAGGCGGCCACCTCGGCCACAACTCCAGCCGACCCGACCGCGACGGCCGTGTCCTGCTCCGCTCGTAGTCTTCTCATTTTACAGGCGTGAGGAACGAGCGTCCATCGGGATATCGACGTGTTCGTCTTGGCCAGATCCGAACCAAGATTCGACTGCAATTTTCCGGTGTTCTGGGAGAGTTACTGGTAGCTGGGACCCGAACGACGAGATTGAATGCCGGCTCACGGATCACAATATTCCCCGATGATAAGGCATTCGGGACGAAAAACACGAGCCGCGAACACGATCCTGGCTAAGGTAGCATTGGTGAACATAGGTCACATCATCTATCAATTGAGAGCGGCACGTGGCGGGTGCACCTCGGGTCTCAGGGGTTCGGAGAGGCCGTGGCACAATCCGGATGCAACACCGCGAGTCCAACCATCAATACGGCTTGCCGCGCTGCAAAGTGCTCGTCAACAGAGATACCGAGGTCTAGGGGCAACTCCTGGTCGTGATCATCAGGAATCTGCAGCTGTAAGCATCAAGCCCCGGTGTGCTCGGTGGCAATACAGGTAGGTACCTAGATTGCTCGCAACCATAGAACCGACATTGTCACCTATGACATTGCTTCAATGGTCACTTGGCTCAAACCCATGGTTGCTATCATGCCTCCTTTTCGGTGGCCGCTTCTTCCTCCCCCTCTGCGTGGAATAGCGTCTCCTGGGCTGCGAGGTTGTCAGTAAGGCAAAACAACCTGTGGTCCTGGGGGAAGAGATGGTTACTTACCACTCCAGAGTTCCGAGTAAAGACCACCGCGATCAATCAACTCTTTGTGCGTGCCTTGCTCGGCAACACCACCATCTCGAAGGACGATAATCAAATCGGCATCATGGATCGTACGGAGACGGTGGGCTACAAAGACGCTCGTCCTCGATTTCTCTCGAAGGATGCTGTTGATGTTCTGCATCAACGCCTGTTCGGTGTATGTGTCCAAGGCGCTTGTTGCCTCGTCGAAGAAGAGTAGCGGCGGATCCTTGAGCAACAGTCGAGATACGGCAAGGCGCTGCTTCTCGCCGCCACTAATCATCATCCCTCGCTCACCTACCTTCGTGTCGTAGCCTGCAGGCCAGCTGGAGATAATGTCGTGTATCCGTGCACGTTGTGCTACGGCTGCGATCTGTGAATCCGACGCAGACATGTTGCCGTACCTAATGTTGTGCCCGACGCTGTCGTTGAACAGAGGTGTGTCCTGCGGCACAACACCGATCGCTTCGCGCAAAGAATCCACAGTGACATCGCGGAGGTCTTGGTCATCGATAAGGATTCGGCCAGCTTCAACATCATAGTAACGAAAGAGGAGACGTAGCAAAGTGGACTTCCCGCACCCAGATGGGCCTACAATCGCAACCTTTTTGCCAGCAGGAATGGTCATATTGAGATTGCGAAGGATAGGTCGTTCTTTGTTGTAGCCAAACGTGACATTCTGGAACTTGATCTCGCCACCACGGGAGAGCTGAAGCGGTTTGGCATGCTTGGGCTCCTTGATAGAAACGTTGACTTTCTGCAGGTTGAACAATGTCTCCATATCTAGTAGTGACTGACGGAGTTCGCGATAGACGGATCCCAAAAAGTTCAGGGGCACAGAGAGTTGGAAAACAAGCTGGTTGACCATGACCAGATCACCGACTGTCAACGAGCCGTTGGCAACGCCTTCAGCCGCGAGATACATCATGCCTGTCAATGCAGTGGAGAATATAATGTTCTGACCACTGTTCAGAAACGCCAAGGACGTAGCGACTTTGATGGAACTCTTCTCGTAGTCTTTCAGAGCCTTGTCATACCGAGCGACTTCAAACTTCTCGTTGTTGAAGTACTTGACGGCTTCATAGTTGATGAGGGAATCGACTGCCACTGTAGAGGCCTTGTTGTCTGCCGCATTTGCTTGACGGCGGAACTTTGTCCGCCAAGCCGTAGTCCAGATGGTGAAAGCCGTGTAACCAGTCATGGTGAGTACGGTGATGGCGGCGAACTTGGCACCGTACTGCCAGGTCAGGATGCCGCAGACCATGCTGATTTCCAGAGCAGTGGGGAATATGTGAAATACCATACTGGTCAACAAGAAGCTGATTCCCTTGGTACCTCGATCGAGTGCTCTTGTCAGACCACCAGTTTGTTTAGTGAGGTGGAAGTTCAGGTCCAGACGTAGCAGATGGTCAAAAATGTTGCAAGCGACCCTCCTGATGGCCTTTTGCGCTACGGAGGCAAAAATGGCATTCCTCAGCTCTTGAAAGATGGTAGCCCCTATTCGGGTTGCGCCATATGCCAGGATCATGCTACCGGCGATAGTGACCGCTGTACCGCCAGTTGCTCCAATGTCGATGTTCATGGAGTCCACAATGCTCTTGAAATAGAACGGCACCTGGACATTCAGAACCTTGGCTCCCACGAGAAGGGCCACCGCGAGCGATACCCGCAGTTTGGTGCTGAAGCTGTCTTTCGGCCATAGGTAATGCGCCATTTCTTTCATGATAGCCCAGTCGGCCCTTCGCTGCTCCTGCGCAGTCTTATCAACAGCGGCGAGAGGGTCCTTCTGCGCATTCTTCTTGGGCGGCTCGGGCTGGTTCTTGGCATAATGGCCAAATCGAGCAGCATCGAGGCTGCTATGTGAACTTGGCCGCGGGCGGGGAGTCAATTGAGGTCTTCGGATGGAAGATTGGTTGGTCGCATATATTCTCGCAGATGTGTGGGTCGAGATGAAGAGCCTGGAGCCCAGCAGCGGTCTACCGACGCCGGCGCAAGCCGGACTGGATACCGAAGGCCGAAGGAGGCTTCTGGGTATCATTGCGGCGATTTTGTATGCGATAACATGGCCGGATGCGCTCGGGATCGTGACGTATTGTTGCGGACGTCGCAGTAGTGGAAGTAGGGAACGAGAACGGGGATCGGAATTGCGACCGCGTGCCAGACGGGTCGAGAACAATTGGCACCTCAGAGCCCGGCGACGACCTGTTGCTCAGATTGGCAGCCTCATCAATACAATAGAGGCAGTGGCGTAGACAACCTTCGAACGATGCGGCTGCGTCGTTTTCGAAGCTTGAGAGTTTGGGAATTGGAGGGGTTCAGCGATACGTCAGTCGGTAGGGGCGCGTTCCCCAGCAACTTGGTACTGAGCACTGCGCTATCTAATCGCCTAGCGTGCCGCGTCGCGAAGGAAGCCGCTCAGATACGGTTAGCGCATTGCCGTAACTAGCTGACTTGAGCGCCGAGCACCGACAGCGGACGCCCAGCACCCGTGTTCATCCCTCAGGAGTACCCAGCAAGCCACTTTGCCGTAAACATGCATGCATAAGTGACAACTCCCTTTTACAGTTCGATTTAACAATGCTCTTCATCCAAATCTGCAAACTCGCGGGGCTCAGGTCACCATCCTAGTACGTACAATCCTCAAGACGCTGGCATTTGACCAAGAGCAGCCCAGCTCTGGCAACCAACGCCTCAGGAAATGCAAAGCACCGCGAGGACTTGTCTCTGTCACCTTTACTCGCCATGTTGCTGATAGCACTCTCCAGAGTTGGAGAGGTCATACACACCCTGCCTGTCAAGATCAAAATAGCCACGGGCCCTCCAAAGACAGGTACTAACCGAGAGGGAGCGGAGCGGACGCCTGCGAGAGTTCGTGGCGACCGCATACCTCTCGATGGCTTTGAGGGCATCGCGGAAGGTCCCAGCTCAATGTGCCTCGCGAGTGCTCGACGCCGCATCTGCCGCCAAGATCACAAGATCGATTGATAAGAGAAGCCCCATCCGTCGATGGGGTCGTTCCCCAGTCTCGGATCTCTTTGATCGGGCGGGGCGAAGAAGGTTGGTACAGATCTGGGGATAATGGAGACACTCCATCACGATATTACGATTCGGATCACGACTGGTGACAGACAGTCCCAGAGAGGCGCGGCCGACAGTCTTGGCCTCCCTGGACGTCTCTACATCAGGTGCAGCTGGGCCCACATAGGAGTGATTCCTCTACCCAAGTACTCTGACTCTACAGGCCGGGGCTGACGGGCTGGACGGGCTGGCACGGCTGGTCTGCTCTACCGGGATCGAATGGCGGTGACAATGTGGCCTCCTATATCTGGCCAGCTGAGCGGTAAGCGATCCACCTCGCCCGCGTTCGCTCGCCTCGCATGGACGATTCGGCTATTCGCAACACGCCCATCGCGTCGCTTGTGATCTCCCTTGTCTCCCACCTGCCTTACCAGCGGGCCAGCTCACCGATTGTTGCCCTCACGTGTCGGCACAGTGGACCCTGACTTCGTCGCGTCCATTGACAGTCGTCAAATCGTGCAGGCAATGCATCTCAGTGGAGTAGCCAAGTTGGGCATCACCACCTTATCCTCGATTCTTCGTTCTGGGATATGGTCCGATGCCTTCTTCCTATTCGGCAGATCTCCCAGATGGACAACATCTCGCATGATTCCACCTGTATCTGTAACCCGCGCGTCTCTATCCTCGGATCCAGACCGTACCAACCCGGCCATATGCCCGTCCTGCCACTCTTTGCCCGCCCAGTGCCGCCATATCTCCCTTTCCCAGCCCCGCTATCTCTTTGACTTTTCTCTTTCCCCCTTTTCCCTTAGTTTCTTTCCTCTACAGAGATGGGAAACCGTGATCGATCCACACTTGGGAGTGATTCAGGATACGGGGACGATGTTGCGTCTCTGAAGTCGCTGAGGTCGCGTTGCGGTTCCGATGCCCATCCGTTGAGTAACTCTCACCAGCTATCATGCATTGTATTCGAACACGCCACTGATACTGAAAGCAGCTCGGAAAGGGTATGATATTGGACCGGCCTCTAGGCTTCAGGTCGGGGATGTGAGTCCGCCTGAGCGCATCGCGACTTTCGCACCATACGACGCCTTTTTCTGACGGTCTCTTCGAACCAGGTTTTCGAGTTTCTTTGGGCCGATGCTGCCGAGTTTCAATGGGAGTGGAAATGTCTCGGGTACACCCGATTCATTGTCCTCCGGCATAGCGAATCTTTTCCTCATCACTGTGCATGCATGTAAGTGAAGCATGATCTTCGCACTCGCCTACCACACCCTTATTCTATGCTCTCCGCCGAGGACCCAGACCTCTAGGAAGTAATAGCCATCGGGTTTGGGACTAACAAGACGTGGACCAGTCCGATAAATACCGGCCATGTCGGCAAGCAAGACTTTGCCAAACCAAGCATCGACCATTTCCAACAAGGTTTCGTCTATGCGAATGGGGATTCGAACCCCGGTTGCGAGCAACCCAGCGGCGGAATCAAACTCCCCTATTCTCCGGTCGCTATCGAGTTAAGACCGGGAAGACTACGGGTGAAGCCCGACTCGCGCGCCAACTACGCTGATATCGTGAACGTCGACTATGAGGCCCAGGTGATGGTCGTTGGTGACGTGGTACGCTACTTCGACAGAGTTCGTCGCAATGTCAATAAAGCGTTCATGCGCCAGATCCTACGGAAAGCCCTCGAGAAGTACCAAGAAGAAAAGGCCAAAAAGTTCGAGGAGCAGAAGCAGACCGAAGGCTTGAAAGCAGACGAGGAGCAGGCCAACGACCCGGGCCTGACCCAATTACAAGATCAGACTGACGGAAGCGTTGAGACTGCTGAGTCGATTGACGGTGACCTCGGTGGAGCAGACTGCAGGCAACATGAACACGAAATACTGTCGCCAGCCGATGCCCAGCCCGGCGTAAAGTCTGGTACCCAGGCGGATATGCAAGCCGAGTCCAGCGCCGAATACGCCCTCGAATCGATACCGGAGATTGTGGAAGGTGCAGCTCCGATCGAATCTGCGCCTGAGCCCGAAGTCAGACACGACTCAAAGCCTGAGTCCAGGCATGTACCCAAGACTGAACCCAGGAACAGCCCAAAAGCAAGTTCTGGGGCTACGCGAGAGTCCAAATCTAAGTCTAGGTCTGAGCCGCGGGTTGAGCGCGAAGCTGACCCCGAGTACCTCACCGCAACCCGCACGGCAGCCATAAGAACGGAGACTTTGGATCGTTCAGCATCGATCAGATCAGAAGACAGGCGAGAGCATCGCAGACGCGAAGATAGACAGCGACAAGCCACCAGTAAATCACACGGTGTGGAGAAGGAACGGCGAAATCGCTCGGATGCTTCGAGACCCAGGAACGAGTCCGATCAGGGGCCGGGGACTTCCTCGAAACCCAAGAATCAGTCTGACTACGACCTGAGATCCATGCACAATGTTGCGATGGCTGGATTGAAGTGAAGTGTTTGGTACTCGACAACATAAGTGGCGCATTGCGACTCTTTTATTGCCTGTGGCAGCATGGCTGGCATTGCATGCGTGTTGATGGCCAACTAGAGTGGTGTTAATTTCTAGCGGCGTTCGCTTCTCCTTCTTTCATGGGTGCGGCAAGACCAAGAGCCCATGCACTTCAATGTCTTCCTTTCTTCTTTCCTTTGCGGTCCAGCCAACTGGTTGCAGCGCAGTTCCGGAAACTCAAGCCAGTTACGGTGTACGACAGATACGATACCACGAAATGCACGGGCCGGCACTACCAACGGGCGTATATACAGCTTAATCGATCCCGAAGATACATGAGATTGCTTTTTCACTCGTCACGTGCCAGTCTTGGGTTCTAGGACTGATGATCAATCAGCTGCTATGCTCTCGCGTCGATTTGAGACTACGGTGCTTGGTTGACGGTCTTGGAATTTTCTGTTTTGTATTTCATTCATACGCTGCCTCATGTGTTGCCCATATCGTCGTGATCGATCGTAGTATGCCAAGCAACCTGGTTCGTCAAGTCATTCCCCGCAACCTCAAGCTGACATTACTTGGGTGCCGCCCGTCTTCTCTCGGACGATCTCGAGTAGAATTTCTCGTTTGACGTGGATGTCGGCAGCGGCGCCGCGATCGTGGAAGACTTCGTCCATCTCTTCGAGCGTCTTGCCCTTGGTCTCGGGAATGCAGAACCAGGTGAAGACGAACGAGAGCAGGCAGAAGGCGCCGAAGAACACGTAGGCACCGAAACCGGTGGACTGGATCAGCGGTGGCGTGATCAAACCCTGATGAAGACGATTAGCACAAAGGCAACAACAACACGGGAAGTTTGGAGTGGGAGCAAGTAAAACTTACAATAATGAAATTGTTGATCCAGTTGGAGGCGGTCGAGATACCGACACCCTTGGCACGCAGCGACGAAGGGAAAATCTCGGCAGGCATCGCCCAGGGCACAGGGCCCCAGGTGGCGCCGAACGCGACCATGTACAGGAAGAGGAAGGCGACGCTGACGTCGGCCTCGGCGAGATGCGCGGGCCAGTTGCCGGAGTAGCGGCCGACGAGGCCGGCGATGACGATGTGGGAGATGCCGGTGACGGCGCTGCCGACGAGCAGGAGCTTCTTGCGGCCGACGCGGTCCATGGTGTAGAGGGAGGAGAGGACGCCGACGAGCTGGGTGACGTTCAGCACGCCGGACATGATCAGCTGCAGGTTGAGCTCGAAGCCCATGGTGGCGAACAGCGTGGGCGAGTAGTAGATGAGCGCGTTGATGCCGTTGAACTGCTGGAAGAACATGAGGCCCGCGCCCACCTGCGTCCGCCGCCAGCAGCCCTTCTTGAACAGGTCCGCCCACGACACCACCTCCAGCCGCAGCCGCGACGCCAGCCCGCCGTCCATCAGGTGCGGGTGCCGCTCCGCCAGCACCTGGCGCTGGAACTTGGACTCGGCCAGGATGTCCATCCACTCGCGCTGGACGCGGTTGTCGGCGGGAGGCAGCTGGCGGAGCTTGGCCAGGGAGGCGAGGGCGTCGTCCTCGCGGCCCTGGGCGGCGAGCCAGCGGGGCGAGTAGGGGAGGAAGAAGGCGCCGGCGCCGAGCAGCAGGCCGGGGAAGATCTGCAGCAGGAAGGGCAGCTGCCAGGCCCAGTAGGAGGGGATGTCCTTGGTGGCGAAGGTGATCCAGAAGGCGACGACGATGCCGAAGACGATGAAGAGCTGCTCGAACACCAGCACCGTGCCGCGCACCTGCGGCGCCGCGATCTCGCCGATGTACAGGGGCACCACCGACGACAGCAGCCCGATCCCCACCCCGCCGATCAGCCGCCCGACCACCAGCATCGCGTACGAGACCGACCCCGTCTGGATCGCCGACCCGATCACGAAGATCACCACCGCCACCATCAGCGTCCGCTTCCGCGAGTACGTGTCCGAGATCCAGCCCTGGTTGAGGGCGCCTGGGGAGGAGGGGGAGTCCGTGTGAGCATTCCCGCACAAGGAGGTCGGGTGATGGTGGTGGTGGTGGTGGTGGGGATAGGGGCAGCAAGCTTACCGAAGAATGCTCCAAGCTCGATCATGGCCGTCATCAGCCCCTTGTAGAAGCCGGAACCGGCCGCGCCGTCCGCCACCTGCGGGAACTGGTCGAGGAACTGCTCCATCGTCAGAGTGACGGAGATGACTCCCTGGCTGTGTCGGCGCATGTTAGCTTGGGCGTGTTCCTCGGGTTTCATCTTGTATGGAGGGGGGCAGGACGAACTCGTATCCGAAGAGGAAGCCACCGATGGCCGCGAAAGACGCGCAGAACGTGACATAATGCGAGGAGAAGATGCCGCGGAATCCGGAAGGGCCGTAGTTCAACTCCTCGAGGTTGAGGTCGAAGGTCCCCTCGAGGTGGTCGTTCTCGATGGCGAGCTCGCTCTTCTCCATCGCCATCTTGTCGTCTCTCGTTCAGAGCGGGTGACTACTACAACGATGAGTTCCCGCGTCGCGGACGTGATGATCTCGTCGGGCTGAGGCCTACACGAAGCGTTGGAGGGATCTTCGGAGGGACGCCTGTCTTCCCTTTCCTCTCTCTCTCTCTCCCCGGCCACCGCTCGTGGGAACCAAGTCTTTATATATCAAAGTCTGCTGTCTGGACGGTTCCAGGGCTGTCCACCGTTCCTGGGACCCATTGACCACTCATCGGCCTCATGTTGTCATACTCCAGACGTCTCCTGGTGCCCTGCACGGGGCCGCGAGGCGGGGTCCCCGGGGATCTTTAGTCGCAGAATGGGGTCGGCTTCAGGGGTTCTCCGCATCGCTATCCCTCATCTCCACGCTGGGGTGCGGGTACGCTATAGCGGTGCTGTCTCCAACAACCCCGTGTTGCCCGCGTCCTGAGGTTGGGGAAAGGGGGGACGGTGTCGGGATGGCAGCAAGTCTGGTTGGGGTTGGCCTGTTTGGCATCGCGGCGGCCAGACACTCGGCGCTAATCCCCCTCGTGACGAGAAGGAGACAATCGTCCGTATGGAGACGGCGGTATACAGCAGCCAGTCACAGGTTGCGGAAGTCCAGGGAATCTGACTCGCTAGGGAAGGCCCGCCGTCCTTAACTTGATCTGGACAGCCAAGACCTGATGTTCAATCCGGTAATTCTGCCCGGATGGATGCCGTTTCGAACGCGAACGGTGACTCGATAGCAACAGCTGCCTTGGATGAACTAGAGGAACGGCTGTCTGTCGAACAATTTCATTCCCGTCCGATACTGTCGCACTTCGAATACCATGTCGGTCTCCAGGAAAGCCGGGTTCTGCGCGTGAGTAGAGTCGCAAAGGTTGATTGAACATGCGTCGCGCATCGTGAACTCCAAAACCGGGCCATATACCCGGCGCCCCAGGTCGGTAGTTGCTGGAACATGCTTTGGATGGGGCTCGCTCTTAAGCGTTTACGCGGGTCACACGACAATCCAGTTTGTCGACTACAAAGTCCAAGCGTCCTGACATCATCTTTCGGTCCGCAGCCGCGACAACTGGAAAATGACCCTCGGGAGGCCAATAGCGGCGGTTTTGAATCAAACACCAGGAGTATCCAGCTTGCTGTCTTTCGGACTTCAACCGGTGCGTCGACGGTCCAGCATCGGCGAGGACTCATGGCACGTGTACAACGAGGATACCTTCATCGCACATCTCGGAGGCTTGCCCTGTTACGGTGAAAGAGCAGAAGGCCATGTACTCATCACCGGTCTCGTTTTCCCAGCAATGCCATCTTGACCATGGTTCTCCTACCAGCAGATCTCAAGATCAGCGTGCCCGGTCTGCCAAACACACATCAGTCCTCTTTGGAATACTCCTGGCTCCAGACGGTCCGCCGTGAATGCAGCCAAGGCAGCACTACCCCAATGCCGCCGTCGGTCCGTCTTAAGGATTGGCACTTGCACAGAGCCTCAAACAGCCCTACTCTGCCAGCACTCTAGCTCCACTTCGGGGT
The DNA here is from genome assembly GCA_022376655.1 of Xylariomycetidae sp. FL0641. Classification (NCBI taxonomy): domain Eukaryota; kingdom Fungi; phylum Ascomycota; class Sordariomycetes; species Xylariomycetidae sp. FL0641. Next base: position 21,359 of record JAJJKE010000075.1, read on the forward strand.
CTGGAATCTGCATTCCCAAAAAGGTAGAAATTGCCGAACGCTCATAACGAAGACTTACTAGAACACCGCTCATCCGAGGCGCTCACACTGGTGCATGCCGGTCCTCGAGATCAGCTGACAGAGCTTGTAATGAAAACATCATCAAGCTTTGGCTTGCTAGGCGATGTTCGAGGAGGATAACAGGGTCTTTTCTGCACGAAATGCAGTCCTCCGCATGGGGTAGATGCCCTGAATATCTTGTGCCTCGAACAAGGTGGATCCTTGCTTCGCGTGACAAGGTGCCAGCGCATGAAAATGACGATAGACTGCAGCTGTCAACCACGCAAGCAGACACAATATCTTCTACAAAAACAACTTACTGACCATCACTTGCCTCAGTGATGGTATCAGGCTCTGGTATCCTTATTTCGGGCGATGGCGTTAGAATCATTTCACGTGGCAGTGTCACACTGGGTGACCATCAGGTGATCCTTGCGCGAGGATGTCCGCCGTTCTCTCTGGCCGGTTCTCAAATAGTCAAATACCCTCGAGGGACCTAGAACACCCTCCACGACTTTGGGAAACTTGGAACGGGCTAGTGGTGGTTGGTATACCCAATTCATCCGGTTCCCCTCATAGGCTACTGGCCGTTGGTATCGGCCGTCGAGGCAAGAGCTGAAAACTGCCGCCCGTCCTTCTTCCCGGACCATCTGTTCCCTCACAAGTGCCGCAATGTCGTCAAGCTCTTTGCATACACAGCGTTCCCTCACTGTCCCTCTTTCTGGAAGCAGTACTGAAGTTCTCGGACAATATAAATCGGCTCGGACAAAAACACTTAGTTCGCAGTAAACCCATCGCGCTGTTCGCCATTGAAGTGCTGCTCTACATTTGTCGTACCATCAACATGGTTACCTTCTTCTTATTTTCTGTTTTCTACTACTTTAGATAAATTACTCTCCCGTCGCCACTACTCCCTCTGTTTCCCAAGCCTACGATGGCCCCTGAACTCTAGAGGTCTCACGGACCCTCAAAGGTCATGATGTCTCGAGATCGCAGACCTACGCTCGCAGGATAGGTGGCAAAGAGTAAACACACATCGATCCCTTTGGATCGAGTATGTGTGACCGAACGATTCATAGGTCTACACTAGGCACTTATACATCTACTGATACGGGTTATCCGGCGCGAACTTGGGCTCCCACAAGCCCTTCTTCTCGAAGATCTGCAGCTGCACCGCCCGGAGCAAGCCGTAGAGGGTGCGAAGGGTAGGCATGGCCACGCCGCGGGCCTCGCCCTCCCGCAGCGGCTCTCCCACGATGGTCTCGATCTCCAGGAAGTTGCCCTTGTCGGCGTCCTGGCACATGGAGGGGCGGAAGGCGGTGTGGGTGGGGTCGACGCGGATGGCGGCGTCGGCGGCGGCGTCCGGCAGCGCCACGCCGGCCGCCGCCGCCGCCGCCGCCGCCACCTCCCGCATGAGGGGCCGGATCAGCTCGTCGACCACGTGCCGGCTCATGCGCATGCGCGCCGTGTCCATGCGCACCACCGCCGCCACCCCGTTGTAGCTGGCGTTGTACAGCAGCTTGCGCCAGCGCGCGGCCGCCACCTCGGCGTCGTGGACCACGTCCAGCCGCCCGGCGGCGTTGTACAGCGCCACGTACCGCCGGGCGGCCGCGTCGCCCGCCGCCGCCGGGAGCGCCGGGTGGGGGAAGGCCCCGATCCGCTGCGCGTCCGCGCAGTCGTGGAGGACGACGCCGTGCGCCCGCTCCGTCGCCCCGATGTACGAGATGCTGCTGACCACCGGGTTCGCGGGGAAGGCGGCCAGCAGCGGCTTCTCGATGTTCAGCCCGTTCTGCGACAGCACGATCGCGGTGCGGCCCGGCGTTACCGCCGGCGCGATGATCTCGGCTACGGTGGGCGGGACTTCCGGGACGTTCTTGGTCGTGACGACGACGAAGTCGAAGGGTTGCAGCTTCTCTTCGCTTACGTTCGGGACCTTCCGGGTGACTGCATCCGGGTATCGAGTCAGTATGGGTTCTTGAGAAATAGGTACGTATGGCGCGCAAAGGCTCACTTGCAGTTGGCCGCCAGCCTTTGATGTCGTGACCGTGCTCGATGGAGTCGATGGCGATGCCGTTCTTCTCAACGGCGTCGTAGTTCGATCTCATGACCGCTGTGACCTCTGCCTTGCCCCCGGTCTCCAGTGCGTACGCCGCCATCGTCCCGACACCCCCCGTCCCGACAATGAGGACTCTTGCCTTTGCGTCCGCCATGGTGAGTGATCTGTAAGTGCGGTAGCGCAGTGTGCAAGTCGAGTTCACTTTGACGGAATATTGTCGATTACTGCTGCGATCAATTGCAGTTCCCTATATCTTCTCCGGCAAAGGAGAGGCCCTCTCACTTGACCACGTCTCCCCCCTGGTGATAAGCATCTCGGACGATTGTCGTGTGAACCCCGCGCCGTCACTGCTTGCGTCCGGTATTCGGCGGACCCTACATGAAGCTATGGTGGGTACGGGTAGCTCTTATTAGCGACGTTCAGCCCCAAGCCTGGCTGGTCAGCGCACCGTAGTGGGGTGATAGCGTGTTTTCCCCAGTTCGTTCAGGACCGACAGCTTGGCCTATCTTTACCTATTAGATAGAGGCACCGCGGTTACTTTCCCAGATAGTAACTCCCCGACAGATAGGCGACATGCTTCGCGTCATGAGCTCGAGAATTGAGATGAATGGAATGGCGATCATCTGAAGCTCAAGAAATGCACATGTCTACGTCTTGAGGCAGCGGGCACAGAGAATCCGCAGCAGTGCCTCGAAACGTGGAGGTCCCTCCGTGAATCACACAACGGAGCTCGAAATGCAGGAGGCCTTGTTTAATTGCATACACCTTCGTCTGACCATTAAGTGCATATCCCTGAGACCCCGCGAATGCTGAGGACCTCGTACGCCTGATGTCTGATTCCGCCACTTCTGAGTCTTGTTCACCCCATCTCCATACCTCCTCCTCCCAAGTCCGTGGTCCAGTCGACCCGGGCAAGAAACAGCTTCCAGTGAAGGGTGATCAAATCTCTGGAAGCCACACCTGACCTACCAGGTGACAATGTATCAATCAGCATCGGCCACTTTGGCGTCTCCGACCTTGAAAACCTCTCTAGAGTCGCCTTCTTCGGTGTACCAAGGCCGACTCCAGCCAGCCCCTCGAGCTCGTAGGCGTGCAGTCACTGCAGTGAAACCGCAATACGATTTCCGGCGAGTCAACATACTCTATCAACATACTCTGGGAGTACCGACATCGCTGTCTTTCATCGTGCTATACGCAACACCGACGATACTCCCACGTCGGGTCCGATCGCGGGAACCCGCTCCACCGCCGGCATGGACACATGCGAGTTCATCAGCGACATGCTGCCAAGGCTCTTTAAGCTGTTCAAGGGCATGATTCAGCTGATCAGTCTAAAATATCAAACAAATGGGGTAAAGGGAAGTTCGTCTAGGTATCTCAGAGGAGGTGAATGTATCCCGTGACGTGCCTCGAGCTTACCATAGTGGGTTGACTGTAGAACGAGAAGCTCGTCGCTGTCAATCGCTACACGTTGGCGTGAGCTCTATGGTTGGCTACCATCAGATCAGGTCATTGTACAAAACCCTCGTCATCTATTCTGCTCTTTGAGTCGGAGTTCTGTGCTATCGCTACCTGAGCTCATCCACGGAAGCGGTCCTTGAAAGCATTGAAAGAACCGCGACGGTCGAACCCCACAACAGTATCCTTGTTACGCCTTTGCTCCAACCTACTTCCATTACTACGACGGGGATAGTCGAGAAAGGTCACATGGCAAGCCTTAGGGACTGGTACAATGCGGTGAAAGAAAAGCAGTAATTCATGTGGTGTCTCATTGTTCAGCAGGATGAGTAATGTTTATTGTTAATATGATAGGTTAATCGGCCTACACTGCAGATTTTCTCTCTACACTTACTAATAGATATGTCCCAGACATCTTTCTCTTAGAAGGCTAGGTCCAGCTGCCAGATACTCACAGCGGCAGTTTCGAATCGGGCTCCTTTCCGTACCTTAGCTTCCTTTCATCGTTCAATACTGGCAATACCCCGACTAATACGCCGAACGTTGGACCATCCTTGTAGTCCACGGAGAAACTCGCTTGACTCCGCATTCCAAAATTCCCAGGGGAGAGGCATGCAAAGCGCAATCTTGGCTAGGAGAATGCAGTGTTCGGTAGTGCTGTAATCGTTGACGCTCTTGTCGGCGGCCTCGATGACCGTCTCTGTTATCCAACGTTTCTTTTCAAACTCCAAGTCATCGCAGATCTTGTCGAGGGAGAATCGACAGATGCACTTTGACGGATCGCACGTGTGACGCGCCACGAGATCAGTCGCACCCTCGTAGATCATCGCGACGTTCTGCCGTGAAGCGTGTAGGTATCGAGACTCCCGGGAACGGGGTCCTTGGACGGCGACTCGACAGCCCGTCTCGAGGTTGGTGATGAGAAGGCGACCGTTTTTATCGGTCGTGATGCCCTGCATCCAACCATCGTCGGCGTCAGAAGAGGAGGGTGTTCTTAGATATGACATTTTCGGTTTGATGAGTTGTGAGTCACCTTCAAGCCAGCAAGCAGTAACTCATGCATGGGCGCGCAGATATTTCAATTGAGCACAAATACGGGATCGTTTCAAACAATTTCATTGTTATCGTACCCAACGCGTAGAGAGATTGAGATCGAACACATGTAGCCTTCAGGGAGTAGTAAGCGTCAAAGCGGTCTCTTTGGTGACTATCCCCGCCCTTTGTATGAAAGCAAAACTATCGTCTTTATCAACATCTACTTGTAATAGCATTGGTCAGAATTCTGATATGCTTAGGAAGCCGGCAGTCAAACTCGTGCCCACAAGCATGCTTATCGGCATAGCCGGCCGGTTGGATCGGCAACAACTAACTTTCAAACATCATTTGATGCCGTAAACCATAGTGGAACAGTTAAATTGGGGGGCGCTTGATGTAATTTGAGGCAATCGCTTGCTGGCCCTGAACGCCTTCATCCGGTGCTCGATATCCTGACGAGGTGGACTAATCAGATCTATCTGGTGACAAGCCGCGCACTCCTGACGTGAAACAACATCACCTTGAGTATACGACGTCCTCCAAAATTCCCATGACTCAACACCCAGCGGTTTGACTTGTGTAGACTGAGCAGTCCAGCGGTAGAGCACCGACCTCTTCTGGTGACTTGGCACATGTGACACCACTCTTATTCCCGCTCGACTGGTCACTGAGTACGACCAAATAGCTGAAACCGACAATGAGTGACTATCACGAGCAATCAACAAGAGATAGCCTATATAGCTGTCATATTTTAGGGGTCTGAGAAGTAATCTAGCCAGCTGAGCAAACCCGTGCATGCTGTTCTGCGCCGTCTGGAGACCCGCCACGAAGATATCACTAGGTGTAAACGACGCATCGGCAACTCGACCGCAGCTAAGCCATGGACGGATCGGGAGGTATTTCTATCGGTGCGACCGTCGGGCTGATCATGGGAGCCTTCGCGGTGGTGACGCTTGCCGCCATGTGGTGTCTTTACCATAAGGGTAACTGTAGACCCATCTAACACCGCGAATCGGGGAATGAACGGCGACGAGCAAGAGGGAGAAGACGATGTGAGTACTTGTCAGGCCCGGTCACGCACGCCAGCACTGACGGGGCACATCGAGGTCGATGATGGAACCGATAGCCACCGCAGACACCTCCTGGGAGCTTGGAGTATTCATGGGAATTTAATTACGGCGGGATTCAGCTGCTGCTGCACTGTCGAATTGGCCCTGATTGACGCCGTGTTGCGCTGCTGATGAGCAAGTCGTGGGCCCGAATAGAGATACGGTAGGGTTATCACCTTGGGCGGAAATGGAAATGTGACAAGGGGAATACGGCTTGGAGTGATATGCTCAGTTCAACCAATAATTAACTATGGTCTTCTATGAGCTGCTGTCTCTTCTGTTCTGCATTCTGGTCAGGGAAAGCACCCTCTATTGCTACACGTCTGGTGCCTCCATTCCCGACGGTCTTCGGCCTCGGCGGCGGCTATGGCATGTGGGATCATCCTTCGTTCCGCTGCTTGTAGCAGCGACCCATATGTCAGTAGGTTGTTGAATGTGTGTTGGTGGTTGCCCCGGTACGGGCATGTATGGCACCCAATCTGTTGACTGTAGGTGGGTCCCCTTCCGACAAATGGTCTACTTCCCACTCAATGAAATCTCTACCGAGTTTTGATTCCATGAGGTCAAGTAGGCTTTTCATTGTTGAGACCCAGGGACGCCACCCTCGGAGGTTTTGATACACAAGTCTCGGGCTGCGGAGTTCGGCTGCTGTCAGGTTTCTTTCCCAAGGCCGTCGCCCATAATCAGATTTGGTGGTTGACGCCTGTATTGATAGTGCCCAATTTTCGACGTTGGGGAATGGTCCGTGTACTTCTCTGGCGAGGCAGAAGCTGCACCTGGAAGAGTATGGTAGCCTGCTCGAGGAGTGGCATAGAGCCAAGTCCCTTCACCCATGCGTCAAGTAGTGGCACCAAAGTGTCTCTAGAGGGCACGTCGCGTCGTGTGGTATCTGGCGTGGTATCGAAGTACCAGGTTCCTGCTGGTGTCGTCACTCCCAGTTGGGCATGACACTGTCGGAGATGAGGCCAATGAGCTTTCTCGATCCTCACGATGCAGCGTGCGAGCACTATCACTCTCGTAAGCCTCTTTTTGGTCGTCGTCGGTAGTAATATGCATGGTCGAGAGATTCGGAAGACGCTTCGCCAGGTCCACCGCTGTGCGAAGCGCCACTCTTCTTGAAGAATCACCGATCGAAAAGTACAAGTGCGATACGCAGGTCAAGATGGGGAGTTGTTGACCATGTTTGATCAAGCTGATCCGCCCGGGTGCCTCGCCGTTCTGCCCAGGGGACACACTGACACGGCCCAGTTCAAACACAAATGCGTGATCATGATTGGGAATATTGTCTGCCAAAACTTGAAATAGCTGCTGGACTTTGCTCGTGAAGAAGTCGCTGTCACTGACATTGTCCTCCTCGATGGGCGGCGCTCCCACTATGAAGTGCAGGTTGCGCAGGAGATGGGAACGTTTCGATAGTACGATTCGAGTCAGCCCTTCCAGGTCATCGTCAGAGCTGGAGAGGTTGAGCCAAGAAAAGGTACGCCGCTCAACTGACCGCTTCCAGGCTGCCGACAGCGTGGCATACCGACTCAGGCGATGCTCCGGCAGGAACGAGACAATACTGTCTAAGACCAGATCTGGAAGATACTTGATCATCTTGATGTGCACTGGCTGAAAGTTCGGTAGTGGAAGATCCTGGAGGTGATCAAGCAGACGATTCGGAGTACGGCCAGTAGCGACTTACCTTACCTACCTACCTCCCTAGGTGGGTTGGTAGGTAAACAGCCATCCATGGGAATGCTTTTGGCCGTTGGAGGTGCAAGTGCTTTGTGCGCCGGTAAAGCGGGCTCAGCTCAGCTGTATCAGGCCTGTTGGACACAACGGGAATGAATGCAATTACCCGGATATGCTACAACTGGAGAAAAAGCAGTTTGAAGCATATCCTCCATTCCATCCCGCCTCGTAATGAGCCTCGAGCTGTGACACTCAGAAGCGCTGTGATACAGGAGGTCCCGTGTTTCGTACTAAGGTAAGCCTTTGACTCTTCTTGAGCGGCACATGGGCAGGGGACGGATGACTCGAAGTGTCACATTTCCAGGGAAACAACACACCCAACGACTGGGTATGCACGGAAAAGACAAATAATAGCCTTCTTACTGTTCACGTGGTAACCGAAACATGGCCTCTGAGCCTCAGAGCCTCTGTTCAACTTACAATGCTCTGCATCAGAAACGCCGACCTGTTTGGATACACCTCGCTTGTTAGCCCGTTTTAGAAGTACATAAAGAGTTCAAAGAAACATAAGCCCCACCTATGTAACCCCCAGAGCTATTGTCTCTTTGAGCTGACGCCACTGCCTTGGCTTAATACGGATCGTTTCCCGCACGCAAGGTTCCTGAACTGACGACATAGTTCATTTCGCCTTCGCTCGCGGTTACACCTGGTTCGCGACCCTGCTATCGTACTATGTCGATCGCGCACGTTGGCCTCGTATCGCGCGCAGGTCCAGGAGACCATCTTTCCAAACCAGTCCTATGGGCACTCGTGTCCCTTGCAGGGACATTAACGGTTCTCGTGCTGATCATGATCGGGTTTCTGTTACACCGCCGGAACCGGCGCTTCAAGGCGGCTCGCGAAGCTTTCAACAGCGAGCAGCTCTCCTCTCTGGAGTTGGGAAAGATGAAGCCCTGCGCGACGGGTCAGGATACCGCTTCCACGACGGAAAGCCAGTATGAACACAGCTTTGGCTCCTTCAAATCCCTTTGGTCTCCGCTTCGGTCAAGATTCTCGGTGGACAGACAAGCTGATATGTCGCTCGGGACTCTTCCGAATCCTAGTTTCGCCAGCTTCAGCACGATAGGTGAGCCGATCGCAGTAGAGACCGCCCAGGCGCTGGAGCTCACCAGGGTACGCGGGCAACACGAGCAGGTTTCTAGCACGCCAAGCTTCGTCAGCACTCATTCTGTTGGCACAAATGGAACGGGGAGGTCGCTTACCATCCGCCAAGTTGAACTGGGTTCAAGGTCGACGGCGGGCTCTTGATCGAGTTGCAGGTACTTATACCTTCAACGTGTTTTCTCATTCCAACAGGGCTTGGCCCCGATCATCAGAGAGTATCAGCTGGCCAGCGGCTGCCGTAAGCATAGCGAACGTGATCCTTCTGTTGCGAATTGCCATTCTACTGATGATTTTCGAACTCTCCAATGACCGTGCGCATGCGTGACCGCAACAGCGTATATAGTTGTTTCGCCAGTGACGGCTTGGCCAACGCAATACAAGCTTCTGGCGTAACCCGCATCGGGGTTTCGCCCGGGCCCGCCTGACAGGCTTCTGCCGCTTTCCGAGATATTTCCCGATTCTGCCATGCAGGTTCGCTGGGTAATCTCGCGTGTTCGGAGTACGGAGTTGGCAGTAGGCTTGGGGTAGGATAGCTTGAGTCAGTAGCCGGCAAGTTCCAGGCCCAGGCTGACGCTGTGTGGTACAGCGTTTGCGAAGGCAGTCTCGGATCTGAGAGTCGGGAGATGTTTCGTCCCAATAGGAAGCGTTCCCGGGCGGTAGAAGCTGCCGTGCCACCACCTGGACAAGTACGGTAACGATGTCGACTAACCACGGCAGTTCCTATAATTGGAGCACATCATTTGTAGCCGCATGCTTATACCGACGTGAACTCGTAGTCAAGGCGTCGAACGCGATCCAACCCAACGCCGCCGGATCGTACCATATCGGCGTGGAAGCGGAAGGGCGACGAAAGCCTGTGCTCTGCCGGATTCCGATCACCCGCGTACGGGCATCCAAGTCCAGCGCTTGCTATGGTGGTTTCTTGTTTTCAAGTCGGCGGCGGCGTGTGACGTGCGTAGGGACCATGTCGCCGAAGACGCGAGTCGGATCTTCGAGAACGAAACAGGATCCATGAGCAACAGAAGCAGGAAAAAGGGGAGGTTCGGTCCAGGACCAGTTTCAGTTTAGGCACGGCGCAGCGTGGCATCGCAAGGACGAGAACCTCCTTCCCCCCATTCAGCGGTTGCGGGCCGGGCCGCCCAACCTATGCACGAAAGGGGAAAGGAAAAAGAAAGGCCCGAGCGAACGTCTCGTCTGTCTCGTCTCGTCTCTCGTACGAGGCGCGTCCACACCCACGGCCCCGCGGAAGCAGCGTCCGGCTTCCGAGCCGGGCGGGCGCGCTGGTGAATGTGAGAAATGACACATCGGCGCCCTTGCACATGACGGGCTCCCCGCAAGATCTCGCAGTAGGCTGCCATTCTCACTGGGCGGGCGGCGCGCTGCCTCCAAGCGCCAAGGCATGGATCACAGGTCTGTCGTCACCTGCATATCTACCCTGACTCGGCGGCGGCGGCGGCGGCGGCGCATTGTACATACATACATACATACATACATACGCGAGGCTCTGGGCCTTCCAACAAGCATCTTGTACATACTTACCTACCTACCTACATACACACGTACATGCATACGTACGCGAGCGAGGACGAAAAAGCAAGAAACAAATCCTGCCGAGAGCAACGAAACAGGCCAGGCCAGACCAGGCCAGCCAGCCAGCCCGAAACAAGGTCCAGGCCGCTGGGAACGCCAATCCGGAGCCAGCCGCCGCCGCAGGAACCTCCATCGTCCCTCAGTGGCCAACCGGGAGGCCGGAAGTGGGATTCCGGGGCGCGGGCACGCGCACCGCACGGGGCGACGGCAGCGCACTTGCCTTGCCTTGCCTTGCTGGCGGGGGGGGGGGGGGGGGGGGGGGGGGCGTCCGCGGGCGGGAAACCAACCGCGGATGGCGTGCGTACGTGCGCGCGCGCGTGCGTGCGTGCCGGTTCAGGCCACATGGGAAAAAAAAACTACCTACAGTACCTACCTTAGGTACCTAAGAAGCCTCGACGAAGTTGGGAATCGTGCATGGGGGACGACGACGACGACGGAACGGGGCAAGGCGGGCTGCCTGCCTGCCTTGGCCAGGAGGAAGGATAAGGTAGGTCGGGTAAAGAAACGCGATCACCGATCCGTGTCTTCCCTCGCTCTCCTCCGGCCTTGCGCCGGTGAAGTAATTATTGTGAAAAGTAATGATTTTTTTTTAGGGTGAATTGTGCATACGACAGACGACATAGGAGAGGCTGCTGCCCCCTTTTCGAGCAGGCTGCCTCCCTTTTTTTTTTCCCCGGAAGACGATACGTAAAGCTCGGTCGTTCATTCGACGATGGGATGGGGGTCACGGTGAGTAAAGTACCTAGCCGGGGCGTGGGGGGGCGGGTGGTCACGAAAAAGGTCCCCACCGTTCTGCAGGACATTCCCGCAGGCGAGCCGCGACATGAAAACTTCAGTTTCCCTCGCCTACCTAGCTACTCCATGTCCTTCGTTGCTATGTGTTATTGTATGTAGGCCATGTCTCATCCGGATGGAGAACGGCGAAGAGGAAGGGGAAGGGGCGGTCAGAGAGTACTGTCACTGTATTGCTGCTCGCGATCGCGGTAAGGCCAGCAGATCGTGATTACGCGCAGTGATCATCGCGGGCCTACATACGCCCGCATGGCCCGGTCACCTGACCCCCCAACTCCAGTAGTATTAAGACGATGGGTGGGAGTAGACTACACACGTTATCAAGGAAAGAGGAGCAGAGGCAGAGGCACGCGCGGGGATCGACAGCCCGAACATGGGAGCCTTGAGAGAGACGCCTGGTTCGGTACAGGGGGTCATCACGGCAGGAGGCCAGGGGTGACTCGGAATTACAGAGGCATTCACGAATATCACACACGAGGGAGATGAGCACGTAACCGTGCGACCAAGCAAAAGAGAAGAGTTTCTCATCATAGGATCGATAGGGTGCCTCGCGTATGATGACGCTTCATGTATGTATGTATGTAAGTAGGTATGGTAGAGTGGGCGCCGCCACGGGGGGTATTGTTGTTGCCTTGTTCGCCTGTTCCTTGTCCCATTGTATTGTACTGTGGTATCCGTGTATTGTATTGCTTTTTGCCGCATCAGCCGTTCCGCTGCAAGCCTCTTCTGGTGCTGGTGGTGCTGCTGCTGCTGCTGCTACCGCAGCTGGTACTCCCTCGCACATATCCGTACATGCTCGGTACGTGCTTCCGCGCTCCTCCTCCTCCTCGGCTCGCTCCATGCCATCATCCAATGACCCTGTCGACCCAACGCATCCACCCCTCATCTGCGCACAGGAGCTCCATGGCCTCGACCGACAGGCTGACGAAGAGCTCCTGGCTGGGGGCCGCCGCGCGCGCAGGCAAGATCAGCGCCGTCCCCAGGTTCCAGCCGCCGTGAGCGCGTCGTATTGCCTCAGGCTTGATGGCGGTCGGGGTTTGAACTGGGGTGGGGGAAGTAGCATCCGTGCCCGAAGAAGTCGAAGCAGGAGCTGCACGAGCACACGCACTGCAACGGGCAGGGTTCTTGTCGGGGACCGTAGTAGCGGCAGGAGACGATGAAGCGGGCTCGAGCTGCCACTCGACGTCTGCGCCGAAATGCCGCCACGTGTTGAAGGCCAGAGCATCGGCCATGCGCGGATCGTAGTTCACACCCACGAGTCGTGGGTCGGGTGCCTGCGACAGCATCGCCAGCCGACGTCCGACATACTCCTCGTCTACCTCGTCGATGGATGCTTTCACCGCCGGCACGAGCCGGGCCAGGTCCTGGTCGTCGTAGCAGGCATCTAGGAGGCTCGTGCTGGACACTTTGGTGACCGCGGGCAGTGCCGCGTTGCCAAAATAATTCGTCGTGATATCCTGGAAGGCCCGCGTGCGCCAGTTTACCGAGTTCCACAGCATCGCCGTCTGGCTGGTCTCGGCCCCGGGAAGATATCTTTCAACTTTGGTGCGAGCCTTCGTGATATGTGCGAAGGCCAGGGCGGCCAAGCTCGTGTAAGCGGACGGCAATTCGAGCGAATCATTTAGAAGCCTGATCCGCTCGCGGAGATCCATGAGACGCTCATTTGAAAATACGAAGATCTTGCCCGTCCGTTCAATCTCGGACATTGGCACGCCGGCTTTGTGGAAACGGGGTTGGGTTGGACCACTCATGTCCGGAAGAATGCTGTACTCCGGACATTTGGCCACCTGTCTCTTGAAGGATACTAAGTCGTGGATGTAACCTTGACGTCTTCGCATCGGCTTGGGTGGCAGTACTGGGGCCTTGAAGGTTTGCTCCGAAGGCAGATCGCTTGCGTCGCCGCGTGTCTCAGCGGCCAGTGTCTCGAGGAATATCTTGAGGGATCCCCCGTCGACCAGTCCGTGATGGAGGTAGACCGACAGCAACAGACCACCTCGGGCGAACTCGGCCTCAACTCTCGATACTGGTATGGCTTCGGAATCGCGGCTGACCTTGCCAGAAATTCCATAACGAGAGTCGACGAAGCTTGCTGGTGGGAAACCCTCACTTCTCATACGTTTGTAGTCCTTTTCTCCGGTGGTTGGCTCGTGTACGGTGAACGGAATATCGTTGAAGGTGGAGCGGTGGATGGAGACTCTGCCAGAGCTGCTGGCGTGTAGTCGGCCGGCAAAAATGGGCCGCCGTCGGGCTAGACGCTGCAGCGCCTGCTCAAGATGGCGGGTGATATCATCCCTCCTGCTATCCTCGCACGGGAAGCACAGCACGACGCAGATGTAGACGCGTGGTGCACTCTGGTTCCATATGGACAGTGGTTGACAACATGGGCAATCCTCTTCCGACGCCAGCATTGGTAGGGCGCGGTAGAGAGCTGGGGGTATTTGCCGGGACTTGACTGCCGAGATGGTGTACTTTGATACGCGGTATCGTGAGTGTCGGTGCCGGGCCACCACGACGGGACCAGTGGGCCGTGAACGTGTCTGCCACATATCGGGTAACATGCCCCTTCTGCTCATAGGGTGGAGGAGGTACGAGCTGGTGGATGTGGTTGTGGTTTCCGAGACTGTTGAGACTGTACTTGAATAGGTAAGAGGTAGGATCTGTCTAGGAGAGGTGTTTCTTCCTGCTAGTAGTAGGTTCGGGGTGAGCTGTTGGGCTGAGTGGTGAGAGGGTGAGATGCTGAGGTGGTGAGGTGGTGAGTTGGTGAAGCGGGTATCTACCGGGTGTGGTCTGGTTAAGAATACAGGAGATATCATCTCGATACGATGAGAGGAGACGGAGATATTTGAAAGAAAAGGAACACGACACTGAAACCAGCTGCAGGGCCGGCCAGGGGCGGCGATCTGCTGCTACCTACCCTGGCCCGGGTAGCAGCTGGACAAAGGCGTGAGATCAGGGTGTGTGTAAGGTAAGGTACCTTATGCTTCGTTATAATAGCCATAAGATCTAGGCAAGCATGGCAAGCATGGCAAGCATGGCAAGCTACCTAGGCGTCGGTGTGAGCTCGTTTGCGCTTTGCAGGACCGACGTCAAGGTCGAGCTGATTGGGCCCAAAGCGGCTGGGTGCAGCGAGCTTTCTCCCCTATCAGCCCCTCCTCCTCTCGTGTCGACCATCAACGGGACCATCGACCACCACCGACCTACCGACCTGCGCGGCCAACAAGCCACAGCGCACGCATGCACCCGAGCCTGCACGGGAAGAAGGGTCAAATGCGAGCGCTAGCCCTATCCGGGGCCCCCAGGCAGCCTTCCACAGTCTGCCCTTCTCTGGGGATCTGCTCTGGGACCTCCTCCAAGCCACGAGAGCGCCCACGGTGCCTTGTAAGTTGTGCCACGGAAGGTGGGAGGTGGGAGGTGGGAGGTCCGCGGCAGGGAGGCGACAGGGTCCAGCGGTCGGTGGTGAGGTGGTGAGCACCGAGCCATCACTGATCAGTGCTCTATTCAGGGTGTCCCTCAGGCGATGGGCGGGCCAGCCGAGGGCACTACCTAGTGCGCTACAGTGTGCTTCCAGTCTTGGGCGTCCAGGGTCTCGAGATTGATCCATGTCTGGGGATGGTCACCTGGTCCGCGCCCCGGGGTCAGTTCCCTTTCGAGCCTGTCAATGACGGCTACCAGGTGGATTCCAAGGTCAGCGTTCGCCAGGGGCCCATTCCGGGAGCGCGGTTCCCAACCCTCCAGGACATCGGGTTCAAATCCCCGGGCGGCGTTTCAAGAAGCCGCCGGGAAGTGCACCAAGATCTCTCCACCGCCATGTTTGCTGGATTTTTTGTATGTATTGGGAAGTATAGTGCTGGTACGCCCGGGGCAGTGCATGCATCTATCATCGACATCGTACGTACGTAGCACACTGGAATATGACAAGTCGACCTTGCCATGTGATGCTGCAGATATCGGACGAGGGCAATGGTGAGCCGCAAACATACTTAAGCTAGATATACCTACTAATAGCAGCATATGGCTGCCATCGGCGTCGTTCTAGGCCGGCCGTAGAGGAGCAATGGAAGCTTCTCAGAACAAATTAGCCGGTGTAACCAATGTCACCAGACTCCATGGGCTGATTGCCTGCCTTGTGGTTCGTTCGAGAATATACCTACCGACCGCCGCTGCGCAAGGCATCCAACACCCAAACTCTGCGCATCCGGGGCCCAACCACGCTCGTTACCATCTTGCCTGCGGCTGCGTCTTGGCAGCGCGAGTCTGTGCTGGCGTTTGGGTAGGAAGAACGTCAGCACTAATAAGCACGGCGCCTGGGCCAGTTGGTAGCGAGGCGCAGACGGTCAGATCGAACGAGGGGACTCGGAGGGGGTGAGCTCGTTTCCCTATCGCGTACACGGAGGCGCAACATAGCCGGCAAGCCGACAGTTATCGACAATCGCTTGGGCAGGCGGCGAGAATGCGAGAATGCATGTTGGACCTGGCAGCGTCAGTACTTGCAGGTCCGGCGGCATATACAGACAGCCCTGTACGTACCTTATCATCGACCTTACCTCTTGGGTACCTACCTGGTACGTACTCCAAGGGTACCTAACGTACATGGTATGTACCTTAGGTACTTACTTAAACCAACCACGATACCATGGCGCACAAAGAGTCTGCATGTACATTAGGTACTCATCTCCACCGGTTCGTGAGGCCAGAGATATCGAGGTGTATAAGTCGTACAAGCAGCTGAAGTCGGAGCCAACGACGTTCCGCTCAGGTTATGCAGCTGTCACATCTGAACTCCCGAGCGATGGAACCACACCACTGGGACCAGCTAGCAATAAGAAGAAATACCATGTCCATAAGAGAGCATCTCGGGCTTTGAATTGGCTACCGACCGGGGGCGCGCAGGCATATTAGTAAGGACAGACATCATTTCTGGTGAGGAGAGAACCACCCAGGCCGCTTATGCGGAAGCGGAAAGGCCATCCGCACTGGAAGATCGGCTCAGGGGTGTCGTTTGTCCAAAACACCAAGACAACGGTAAGGGCATGCTGGAGGACCTTTTGGGAAAGCGGTTCATGGCCGCGTAAGGATCACTGGCGAGGCAGGGCAACCTAAGCAGGCAAGCGGGGGGGGAGGGGGGTTTGGGACGAGCCCGGGCCGCCGCGGAGGGTCAAGGACGGCGGGAATCATGCTCGTGGCGCTTATTAGTGCTGATCGCTGTGCCGCAGTGGTAGATTGGTAGACGCAAGCCGCAGGCGCCTGGCAACTGGGGACCGCTCGTGTCACGCGAGCTCACCTTGCGCACTGCCAGGCAGAAAAGGGAAACCTCGACGGACGTATAAAACAGGGCTCTATAAGACAGGCCAGTATAGTACAACTCCACCGTGATCTTATGGGACTGCTTGGCGTTACGGTGATCGCGTGCTCCGAAGACCACCTACCTTACCTTAGGTATGTATGTACCAACTTGGGCGATGTATGTATGTACGTACTACGATGGATGGCACCGAATGGAGAATAACCGATGGATGATACCAGCTGTACCTTAAATGTAGGATTTCCCCACAGAACGAAGCACCAGAGAAAAACAGTACCTTACTAGGTAAGAATGCGTTTACAGGGCGTGTGCATAATCAGGATGATCATTGGGTCCTTTTGGCCCCCTCCCCGAAACCCAGTATATAGCTTGCGGTGAGCTTCCGAATTATACATACAACCATTCCCTGGCTCTGGACTGCCCAGGTGCCACGAGGTTGAGCCTGTACCTGTACGGACGTACCTACTTTAACCTACCTAATAACCCTTGAGCCAGCTGAGCATTGGGCCACCGTCAAGTCGGATGTGTTGTAGTTCTTCGAGAGAAGTAGCAGAACGTGTGAGCTGACCCTGTCTCTTCTTCCACCGGTTGACAGGTATGGTGACCGCACCCGTATGTATGCCCAGGCGCCAAGCCAGGCGCGCGCCAGGGTGGTTTGTTACACAACGGACGGAGAGACTTAACCCCGACTTCTCGTCTTCGGCGTTACGACATTGGGCTGACAGTGTAAGAAGGTTGTCGTATCATGTCACCGAGCGTAAGGTAACCGTTGTCTCAGAACCCGGGTTATCAGAGGTACGTTGTTTCCCGCTACCACGGATTGTTGCTGGATGCCTCCATGGTCAAAAGAGATCTGACTGCCCCCTCCAGGCCAACCACACGCACACGTGCCAGACCACGGCTCTCCCTGGCCCCCCCATCACTGTATCTGTGCAGAGGGCATGAATGAGGATTCGCTTGCCTGTGATGAGGATAAGGGGTCAGTCAGCAACCCGAACCATCGATCTCGTTGCCGCCTGCCATTCATGGGAATCGCAGCCGCACGGAACGCTGGTGTAAGACAAGCCGTGAGGCATCGCACAGACAAATCCCACCGCCACGGTAACGATGCCAACCGCTCCAACCCGCGGTTACACAAGAAACCATCGTCGTGCATAGACCATCGCGACCAGAAGGCGCCCGGCGGCGGGTCTTGCGCTTGCGGGCTTGACCTCGTCACCCTCAATTCTCCTCGAATCTTCCGCCAATGGAGAATGTGGCAGGGTAGGGCAGGGCAGGGCAGGGCAGGGCTGGAAGCAACCGCGCGCCGGTGATCGTCACCTGACTCGTGTGATGAGTCCTTCTACGCTAGAGCAAGCTAACCTCCGGCGATTCCATAATATCCGCTCCCCGTAGTGCTGGTAGTTATTAGCTGCCAAGGGACAAGCGACCATGGAGGCGGACCGCTAGTCTCGGAGAGCACAGGAATCGCGCTGGTGCTGGCGTAGCTTCGTAGCGGGCCGCACGCCGGACGGTGGCAAGGGTCTCGAGGTGAGGAGCCAAATTCGCTAGCTTAGGAGATTGAGGTCGCCGGCCATCGCTAGAGCCTCATGGTATGTCGTAAAGGGGCGTTGAATCAGGAGGCCAGGTCTTATCGTGTTCAGTACACAAATACGCAATATAAGTCCCTTGTCAGACTTAAAGGAGCCCATGTTCATCTCAATTGTGTAGGCCGCCACTTCTTTATCTTGCGTTAAGAACCCACCGGCAGCGCCGAGCGTTCAAAAGTCTTTTGTGGGTGAAGCGCACTTTTGTAAGGAGCAAATGCTGATAGTCAATACCGCAGTGACAGCTAGGGGATAATGGTCTTATGGTAATGCTACATACCATGGGGCCATAAAGTCAATCTGAGTGCCAATAGAGATTTGATCAAGTCAATTTGACCTGTGCATACATTGCGCCTTTCTCTTCTGCCATGTTGTTGCCAAACCTTAGTTGCGGAGAGTTAAGTTCAAGGACTAAACAACCACAGAGGTCTCGTAAACCATGACAGAGGTATGAGAAACAGCGAAGTAAGTTGGTTAGTGTTCCGTTTCGAGCCCTTCATTGTGCCATATAGCAGTAGCGACTCCTCTTTTTTCTTTTCCTCGTCCCTTGCTTTGTCGTTGGTTCAGCAGTTGCAGGTCCCGCAAGCAACTCCATTGCTAACTTGACTCTTCTTAGTCCTCCCCCAAACGACAAGAGACGCGCACCTTGCGATGTAAGAGATCGGTTGTTGGTGAAGTTGACTCAAGCATCAGAAACGGGCGTGGTCGTTCTGCGCCGCATCTCGGGAAGGTGAGGATGGTTACACAAAGATCCGCTCCGCCCCTCCCCACCCGGAACGCCAGACGTCGGGCGAAGTCCCAAGATAACCTCCACCGGTCGGCCGGTCACCACGGCGGCGGTTAAGGCTGACCGTTCGCCGGCCCGTGCAGGAAGCCGCGAACTGCGCGCCCGAGCTTCTGATCCGACGATGGATGCTAGTGCCGGAAAGCGGCCCTCGCGATGACGGGCGGGTGGCGACGGCGAAGCTTGGGCATACATATCGGATTACTGATATGTCTACTAGTAGCTCAGTTGGTGCCTGACTGGAAGCGCGAATCGACGGGGCGAGGCGAGGTTGGATCTTCGACTCATCCCGCGCCCACGACCAAGGAACGAAGATGGACCCAGTCCCGCGGACCCGGACTCGAGGCCGACCGATAGGGACAGGCGAGGGACAGGCATTAAGTTAGGTACGGGCCCGAAGGCGCCAATTCGAGGGACGGGGAACGTCTTCCTTCGTCCGGCACCGCCCTCCGCGCCTGAAGATCACCCACCTGCCTGCCTGAGTACCACCCACGACCGAGCATAATCAGCATCGTCGTCATCGTCATCATCTTATTCTTCTTCGTCTTCTTCTTCATCGCGATCCCCAAGCACGCCATCATCCCGGACCGAGCGAGGAACACACGCAAAACGAACAGGATCACCTACCCCGCGCCCCACCTCGCGCCGGGCAGCAGCTGACCGCTTTCCCACTCCTCCCGCAGCCGCACGCATCCAGTCCGAGTCACCGCCGACGAACACTACAAGATGAAAAAAACGGGAACCAGGAAGTTTGGCAGGGCTGGCCCGCTCGTGTGCCGTGCATGCGTGCGTGCGGGGTGCCTGCAGATTTCCAAGCCGGAGGAACTGTGCTATACAGGTATGTAGACGCCGCTTTCCGGCGGCCGTAAGTTAATTCACTTATTCGACGGGCGGTGATGTGGTGAAGCGGGTCGGCGGAATAAACTTTCCAGTCTTCTAGATAATAACCCTTCTCTGTTTAACAGGGCATAAAAACAGCTAAACCAACAGGGCGCTTCAGGAAAGTCACACCGAGAGAAAGCCTGATTGTATTATAGACTCGGCAAATCGACTTCATCACTACTGTGGTGGCCGTTATGGGTTGGAAGAGGGCAGTCTGCCAAAGGGCCACTCGAAGGTTTATTTTCGCCAACCTCCGAGGGGAGGTGCCACGGGCGATCGGCCTGCAGGTTTCGTGTCGTGTATCTCGGCCGGGAAGGCAAGTCTCGGTAAGGTAAGGTATGATGTGATGTTGAACCCGTGGCAAGGCTGTGCTGGACTTGGCTAAGCTCGGCGGCGAGAAAGAGAGAGAGCGAGAGAAGAGAGAAGAGAGCAGAGAGAAAGAGAGATACTTGATAAGGCGTGGTAGGGGTCCGGTAGGTACTGTAGGTAGGTAACGTAAGGGCATGCATGTCAGAAAATAAGCTCCCAGCGCGGGGTATGTAGCGGGCAGACCAGCGATGCTCCTCCCAAACGGGTAGTGATGCCGTCAGTGTCGCATCGTGGGGCGGCGGGCGCCGATGACGATGACAAGCGAATGGGATCAAAAGTGCCATTGTTTCACGGATGGGAATCTTCAGTAGGGGTCGAAGGGGTGTCGGATGCATGTAGGGTGTAAATGCATGCTACGGCATCCAGAGTGCCGATCGTAGGGGGGTGACTTGGGGGACTTGGGTGACATGCCACCAAGCTATGCTCGGGGTTTGCTCTCGGGCTTTGTTCCGAACGTGACCTGTCACCCTTTCACACTCTACCTACTAATCTCTCCATGGTTCTCTCAGTAGGAGGTAAAGTAATAAGTAGGCACGTGAGCGATACGATACGATACGAAAGCTATGGTAAACCTGCAGTATCAAAACGCCAGGGCTATGAATGAGGACGTTGCTTAGACCACCCAGCCCATGTTTCACCACGCCAGAACGCCATATCGACAAATTGATGCAATCCAAGCAAGCGGTGTAGACATGGGCGATCGTAAGAGAACGTGCAAATGGCACCGCCCGATAAGCCCCTTGTTGCTGTCTCGGCGGTGGACGGGCGAAATGAGCAAGGAATACGAGCTCCAGGAGCAGCGCCAAGGTCGCCGCCGTTCGCACACAGACAAGAGACTTACAGCGGCAGGACGACGTCCTTCTCGCCATCCCCGGCCGTAACGTAGCTAACCAGCTTCTCCGTGAGCTGATTGCACCAAGGGTCGACGTATCCAGTCCACAGCATCGCGGCGCCGTAGTTGAGCGGGATCCAGAACGGCAAACAGAGTAGCAGGCGCCGCCCCCCGGGGAAGATGAGCTTGCCACGGACCATCCCGCCCTCCTGGTCTTGGATATCCGGAGGGACGTGGAGGCCGTAGACCATCCAACAAAGAACGCTACGGAGGAGTGGCCCGTGCAGCAGGTACACGGCAAAGGACTGCTTGCCCAGCCAGAGAAGATACCGCGACGACAGGAGTTCGCGTAGCCCCAAGCTGAAGTGCAAACCCAGCGTTATCAACTGCAGGCCGATGCCCGAGGCGAAGCGAGGGAGGTCGGCATCGCGCGGCAAGATGCGAACCAGTACCTGGTATTGCTGCTGCGACCAACCCGCCCACTCGGGGTGAGCTTCTGGATAGGAAGCGATATACAACCCCAAGACCAGCAAAAAGAAAGCAAGCAATCGTGACATCTTCGGCCGCGAGACCAGCCAGTCGGTCGCGGGGGGATGCTGTTGCAAGTCGCACAGGAAGACGCCCCAGAAGAACAACATGCCGAACGTCGCTGGGAACCCACCGAGTGTCAGCAGCGAACCACCCACAGATATATAACCACAACCACAACCACAACCAACCCCCGAAGCAGGCAGGCAGGCAGGCAGGCGGGCGGGCGGGGAACCAAGCAACTCACCATCAAGCGCCGCGTAGTAGTACGCGTACAAGGCCAGGCACAGCAGCATCCTGCCGGCGGGGGCGACGGCGGCGGTGGCCAGCACGAAGACGTAGACGTGCATGCTGCCGCGCAGCAGCGGCAGCAGCGTCCACTGGTTGGCGTCGAAGGCGTTGCGGGCGGCGGTCCAGGTGGCGAGGAGGCCGTCGGCGAGCAGGGAGGCGGACGACGCGCCTGCTCCCGCCCCCGTGGCCGCGCACCACGCGCAGTCGCTGCGGGCGGCCACCGCGAACGCGCCCAGCCGGCCCAGGGCCCAGCTGGCCAGCGTGGCCAGCGCGCACGGGAGCAGCAGGCGCGGCACGCGGCGGAGGGCGGACCTGGCCACGGCTGCCGCGCCCGGGTCGGCGTCGTCGTCGCCGCCGCGGGACAGTCTCAGCGGCTTGAGCGCGCACACGTACCCGGTGACGAAGGCGAAGGCGGACACGCCGATGCGGCCCTGCACCAGGACGCGCAGGAAGGGCAGCTGCAGGGGCGTCGGGGCGGCGGCGGCGGCGGCGGCGGCGGCGGGGAGGAAGAGCTCCGGGTAGAAGGCCCGCGCGATGTGCGTCGAGACGACGAGGGTGGAGGCTAGACCGCGGAGGCCCTGGGAGAGATGGGAGAATATTGCGTCAGCTGGGGGTGTACGAGGTGAGAGAGAGAGGGGGGGGGGGGGGGGGGGGGGGGGGGGGGGGGGGGGATCGTGTAACGCGGTGTGATGTGATCTCGTGATAGGTGGAATAGGGGAGGAGATGGGAAGACTTCACTTACGTCTACCCATTTTACGTTGCCTTCTTTTCCGATAGCCATCCTGCTGGGATGGAGCAGGATGGAGCGAGTTGTCGCTCTTTGTCCTACACTTGACTCCGTGCAGGTGTGTCGGTGGGATGGAATTGGGTTCGGCGTATGTACGTGTAGGTACCAAAAAGAGATGGATTATTCTCGGGGTGTGATGCAGAACTTGCTCGCCAGTTTTGGATTTACTTAGGCGAGCGAAAAGGGTTCCTGGTAGGCAAGTGGTTTGGCGGTAACCCGAGCAACTGATATTCCTGCGGCGATGGCAATCAGCCAGTGTACGGCGGTGTTCTCTGGGCCAGCAGGCCGAGGCAATGAAGGCTGAGGCCTTCGCCGCTGGAAGCACCTAAGGTAGTGGATTGGAAAAGACAGAAGCGGCAAGTCTTCGGGTAAGAAACACTCTGTCCCGTGGGAGTCATATGGTTGTCTTGGGAGTCGACATCACGGTAGGCAGGGAGATCGGCTGCTTGGGCGGCGACGGGGAGTGAGATGGTCCTGCCAACGCTTGTAGTGAATAAAGAATCCACAGGGAAAACAGTAGCGTAAACAATGCGATATATACAAGTGTATGGGCATCGTTTTCCAGTGAATGTGAGTATATAATCCATCGAATGGCCTACGTGTCTGCGCAAAGGCGGTCCGGAGCGGTCCTGTCCACCGGTGTCCTCAGAGAGCAGGCTTACCTCCGGCGACACCCTAATAGCTCTCGTATTTGACGGCATCTTGTGATCGAGAACGTAAGCTAAGCTTTTCGGATTTCCTTCCACTGAGGACAAAACGAGGAGCATACCAACCTCCCGCACTGGCTGCGTGTAAGTACTAGGCCGACGTTATTGTTCTCCTGGACCCCTTCTCCTGCTGATCCTAGATTCAAATATTCAAAGACAATCATTGCGCTGCGTACTTCGCCTAGAACCATGCTGGCGGTAGGACTTCCTTTCCAGCATTATCGCGGCCGAGGTCAGTCAACCACCCACCAGGTCATCATCATGCAGCACTATGCGGGTGGCGGACCCTGCGCCCCGGACTTGCTTTGCTTGATTACCACAATCGGCAGGCTAAACGTGGTTAATTGGCCAAGAGCTAGCCGTCTAACTCAATATGGTGAATCAACAGACAACAACACTGACGACCGCCAGTACGGTACGCCGCTTCGTACTTCTCAAATTATTGACATGAAAAGGTGTCAACGTCTTAAAGATGGTCTCTTTAATGTTACCAAGTCCAATGCGGAAACGATGCCAATCGGTGGTGGTTTGCCTAGCTGCCCAAAGCGTTTCCCTGCTGATCAAGCCGGAGTTGCGCATCTATCCTACAAGCGGTACTAGTAGGCTGGGGAAGGTTGGGGCAGTTTGTCCGCCGCGCTCATGAAAAACGCCTCGGACCCTTCTTGGTAATCGTTTTTCTCCTGCTGGTAAATGTCCAGAATATCAGCCTGGCTGAACCGTGACATCTGGTCTGCACTACCGAGGACCCAGCCTGCACTATATCGTGACTCAGCGCGAAAGCCAGCGCGATTCTAACACTCCGGACGCCAACGCCTGGGGGATTTCAATAAGACCTGGATGGAGTTGGTACTGCTACCATGCGATGTTCCCAGTAAGCGGCCACGTGCCATGGATCGGAGCTTCGCCAGACAGCCGGAGTCCTCCACAGCGCGTCGGAATCCAGCCCTTCACGGCAGTGGGGGTAGCTTCAAGGGCCTTCGTGTAAGATAGACAGCCCGATGGCGACTCTTTCTATCTTCCGCTCGCCCCGCCATCCCCAGCGACGTCCTCCTCCCCCTCCGGGCCGATTTCCACCCACACCGGACAGTGATCACTCGGTCCTCGGTCCCTGGGATTATCACATATTCCCGCGGCGCGAACCTGGCGCCCGAGTCTCCGGGACACAATAACCAGATCCACGCGATCGCAGCTGGACCCCCACGGCCGGCCGCGCGGGTGATAGCTATAGCGCCTCTCGGCCCCGTGGAGGAGGCGGAAGGCGTCGATGCCGTCGAAGCTCT
Organism: Xylariomycetidae sp. FL0641; assembly: GCA_022376655.1. Lineage (NCBI taxonomy): Eukaryota > Fungi > Ascomycota > Sordariomycetes > Xylariomycetidae sp. FL0641. Next base: position 45,624 of record JAJJKE010000075.1, read on the forward strand.
GCTCGTCCCCATTCCCTTCATCATGTCCCTCTCCGGGGCCGCGGAAGAACTTCCCCTCGAAGTCCGCGCGGTTGACCACATGCTCATGCGGCCAGGTCCGCAGGTTCGGGAACCCATCCCTCGCGTCCCTCGCCACATTCAGATCCCCGGCGATCACGACCGCGAAGCCTCTCTCCTGCAGCCGCAACGCCTCGTCTCTCAGTGCAGAGTGCACGGCGCGCTTGCGGCCGTGTCGCGTCCCCGCCGGCAGCCCCGTGGCCGGGTCGCGGTACGGGTTCGCGGTGCTGTTGACGGCGTAGACGTTGACGGGCGCCACCTTCATCCTCTTGGGAGTCGCCGTCGCCGCCAGCTCCAGGACCTGCACCCTTCCCTCAAGGTCCCAGTCCACCTCTCGGATCCGCTCGATCGGCAGGTCCCGCCGCACGACGGCCGCGACGCCGTAGAGGCGGCCGCCGAACCCGCGGGCGTTGTGCGGGTCGCGGGGGAGGGTGAAGTGCACAACGTAGGCCGGGCCCGCATCTCTTGATCCCGTCGTGTCGGCGCCGTCGTCGTTCACCGCCGTCCGCACCGCGCTCTGGGTCCGCTCGTCGCCGTTCTTGATCTTCACTTCCTGCAGGAACAGCACGTGCGGCCAGGCGAAGCGGCGGAGGACGCGGCGAAGGCAGGGTTCCTGATCCTCCGTTTCCGAATCCCCCGCCCCCTCCCCTTGGCCGTTCCCCTTGGCGTCGGAATCCGACCCCGGGCTGCGTGTCCTCTTCCGCTTCGTTCTGTCCGATGCTGTCGAGGGCTTCAAGAACGAGCGGATGCTCGGCTGCAGGTAGCGTGACACGAACGGTGCGATGCCGTTCACGTTCCACGAGAAGACGCGGAGGGAGCCGGCGGTTGGGTTCGGTAGGGGCAGGTACTTCGGTCCGCCTTCTCTGGCCGGGGTGCTTTCATGTCTGGGTGTTGTACTGCCATGCTTGATCCTGCTTTGATGCTGAAATGCAGATGCTGCTGATGGTACGGGTATGCGTGCGCGCTTTAGGGGCGGTGGTGATATGGATGGTGTTCGGTGCATGGCGTGCAGGGCAGGGGCCGAGATGCCATGCCTCCTAAATAGGATCGAAAAGTTGCGGCAAGGATGAATGCAGAAGGTCAAGGTCGGATGCCGAATCCCAACTGACTACATGACGTCAGATATGTTCTTTATCTGCAGTTGCTATCCTGGGTGTTTTGTAGGATCTGTTTGGACAGGCCATGCAAGGGGATGCCTCTTGGTCAATGTGGCTTGCAGCTGGGAGTGAGTGATCGAGATCGCAACCGACGACCGGTGGATGAGGCATTTGCTTGTGCTCGATCCATGAAGGCAGGTTCGCAAGCCCTTGAATGGTTACTTGGAGTTCATCGAGGGCATCTACATCATTCTCTATCGATGGTCAACAATGAGTCCGATGGAGGAGCCCGTCGTTCGCCGGTACAGCAGGAACAACATCCCCGACCAGTATGCCAAATCAAAGTATCAATACCGTGCAAATGCAGCTCAATTGCTAAAGCTCCAAACGCCGATCCTATCGCGGATCATCATGCATCGACGTGATCTACCTGGTTATGGTCATCCCTTCGCAAGTAGTAGGTATAGTACAGGAGGGCCTGCCAGTCGGAGAGGCAGCCGGCGAAGTCACTTTTCCACCTGACCCGATGTCGCGGTTATGGTGAAGAGTCGAGGTGTTTACATGTTGGCCTTAGCCTTGCCCTCGGCCTCTTTCGCAGCGCCCTTGGCCTTGCCCTTCAGCTCCTCGGCCTCGCCCTTCGCCTTGTGTCGGAGCTCCTCGGCAGAGCCTTCTGCCTTGTAGCTGGCCTCGGTGGCCTTTCCCGTGACCTTCTGTGCGGCGCTCGCTGAAGTGGACGTTAGTCGATGGCTCGAAAAGGAAGAGTGGATGTGAACGCACCGCCAGCGTTGATGCCGTCGACGAGCTTGTCCGAGACCTTACGGTCGACGCCCTTTAGCGTATCCTTGGCGGCTTCTGTGGCAGACTTGCGGGCAGCGAAGCTGGTGCTGAACTGGCGGGGCGTCTGGATGGCGATGGCACGGGAAGAGAGAGCCGCACGGCGGGTGATGGTCTCAGTGAGGAACGACATGATGGCGGTGGTTGTTTTGGTGATGCGGTAAGGTAGTTCTCGCGTATGTAAGCTGGTATCGTGGATGACGGGATTTGGAGGATGGAATTGGGGATTTAGGAGAATTGGTTTGGCAAAGAGACAGACAACGCATATAACAGGCTGAGGTGCCGAGGTCGAATCGAACGGTCAACAAATGCAACAATGATGATTCGTGATGTCATCTGCAGGCCGTGCCATCAGTGTCATTGGATGCCCAGGCGGTGGTGACTGCCACAGCCCGAGCTCACCTGTCAGAAGGTCCAGGCTCCTGAAGCGCGGGGCACAAAGCTCCTGTACCGTAGCGGCTTTAGCGTCAGCGTCAGCCTCAGCGCATGTATCTCACCACTGAACTGCAGTGAGTGTTGACCTTCGGTGAACCATAGCGGCCCCGACTTTCCCGAGCTCAAGCCTGGAGGAGCTCTTCCCCAACTTTCACAGGCCAACGGGTTTTAGCGGGCGGCTACCTATGGCCCCTCCCGGAGCATTTGCACCTCTCAATGACGCCATGCTGCTCCTTGTCCTCCAGCTGAGATGATCTCGCCGCTCTCTTGACTTTGTCGAATCCCCAGCGAGCTTTGCTTCCGAGACAGTTTTTCAGCTTCGCGTTTCGGTGGTTCTGTCCCAAGGTCTTCAAGTCTCGACGCATCAGCAGGAGGAAGCGGACGACGACAACGACGAGGAGGCCCTAGTTAAAATGCAATGTCACCCCGCGAAGCCCACTAAATCGATCTGATTCGGCACCGCTTGCTGAACCGCCCGAAACCCGATCCGGGGCTGCCGGAGACGGGGCTGTCTTTTTGTAAGATACGAGGAACGACACCTGGACCATCCTCTTCACCGGTTTGGTCGATTCAGCCCTGCCTGGACGAAGGATCTGGACCTGCATGTCGTTTGCAGACATTCTCCGAACTGATCCCTGAGGGAGCGATAACGCTGTTCGAATATCCGATGGCGGATCTCTCGGAGCAGTAGCAACCAACCTGCAGCCTTTCCCTGCTCCCGACTCATCCCAACGTTCCAGAAAATAGCTATCAAGGGTGGGCTGCATGTGATATCGACTGTTGCAAGAACACAACACCGGGTACTTGGCAGCAGGTCTAGAACATGGGTATGAGTTGTTGACACGAATTAGCCCGTTTGACATCCCCCGTGAACAGAGAGGGGGGCATGCGATGCTTCAAGGATCCCGCATGCAGTTTATTCTGCATACCAGGCCTCACACCGCATGAATGTGAGACTTGGGTCTACCTAGGTATAGAGTCGCGAACTCAAAGGTCCGCGTCGCAATCACAGGCTTCCTTGGTCTTGCACAACTCCAATCAGCTTCTGTATGCACTATGCCAACATCGTGCCTGCTCAGATGAACATGTTCTTGTATGCCAGAGGTAGCACGAACACTCGGGACACGCCACAGGGTCCTGTTGAGAGTGGTACTGCTACAGTCAGCCGTGGGACAAGGAGCGAGCGTAGCCATCATGAATTTATATTACACCGACACTTCAAAAGTCTTACGCTTACTTTTTCTCTTTGCCCGTCAGTTGCTTGATGGAATGAAAACCGTTTGAACGGTTTCCCCACCTCTATGTCGAGGCTTGGGGTAACCGATATCGAATGTGATTATCCCATGGGTTAGTCACCTTGAAATACTCAATGGTACTTCAATTATCCCACTGGGCTCTTGCCCAACTTCCACCCTTCTTTGGAATACCCTTGCGGGCGATGAAGAGGGTGGGATGCCTGAAGGGACTGGAAGAGCTCACACGTGGGTGGAAGCGGGATGAACTCCTTCAGCTCCCCAGGGCACACCCGGGCAAATGTTTGGGGAATTGCAGTTACAATCGTCTTAGGGGTGTCGGTCAACTTCTGCCCTCCAAAGCAACATAGAGTGGCTGTAAGCCCTCATTGGGTATCACTTATCATTACTTCCAGAAGCATACTAATCGACACCCAGAAAAATAGGACTACCCTGGTACTTGTGGTCTCCATCTGAGCAGATGCTTCTCTGGGACATCGCCTGATAGGTTGGGTTATTTCCAGGCTAGATGAAGGCGGAAGAATGCAATCGGGCCAACTCCGCCCGGCTGAATGCTGCGATGGACAAGCGAATGCATCACTCATGAATGATTGTCCCCTATAGGTTCAACAATGATCTTTAGCGGCGATAGCAGTCGGCCTCAGGGTCGAGACTGTCAGTACTGCTGCAAGTGGACAGGGAGTTTGTCTGTATAGCTTGCTTCGCCACGGGACGAAAGTGCGCCCACCGCAGCCGGCACTTCGATATCAACGATAGCCCAAAGACTGGGGTAATACTCTGCTCAACTGCTCTGGCGAAAGACTGCTGCTCTTTCTCGTGGCCATTGTAACACGGCGATCTGAGCATTGGACGATAATCCAGTACACTGACCCAAGCAGCAGCAGGAAACGTCTCGAAGATGCATTGGAAGTCCCTTGGAGCATTGGCGCTCGCCGCGTCGACGAACGCGCTCATCCGCTTCTCATGTTCGCAGCTCAAGATCGATCGCATCGACCCCTTGGTGAACCCGGGGCTGATCCCGTCGCCCCATCTTCACCAGATCATTGGCGGTGTGAGTACCTGATACACTCTGCCCACCTCGCAGTCCAAAAGACGGGAAAACTGATCCAGCGTAGAACTCGTTGAACGCGACGATGGACCCGGCGAAGAACATGTTCGAAGAGTCGAGCTGCACGACGTGCCAGTTCACCGAGGACACCTCCAACTACTGGACGGCGGTGCTGTTCTTCCGCGCCCGCAACGGCACCTACAAGCGCGTGCCCATCAAGGCCAACGTCGGGTTCGAGGGCGCCGAGGGCGGGATGACCGTCTACTACATGCAGAACGGGCTGGCCGACTACCAGCAGAAGTCCAAGGTCACGGCCTTCCAGGAGGTACGCTGCACCGGGGGGTGGGGGAAGGGTATTGGGGTTGTCCCCGTCAGACTGACGAAACCAGGGCTTCCGCATGATCATCGGCAACCCGTTGACGCAGACGGCCGACGAAGCGAAGCGGTACCGGCAGGTGACCTACACCTGCTTGCAGGACGTGGCGACGCGGTTCCCGGAGACCAAGAACTTCCCCAACAAGCCGTGTCCGGCGGGCATCATGGCGAACATTCGCTTCCCCACGTGAGCGCGATCATGCCTGCGGTACCGGTAGAGCACCCCCCTCCCCCTGAGCTGGCGCTGATGCGAGGTATCTAGATGCTGGGATGGCAAGAACCTCGATACCCAGGACCACATGAGGTCAGTGCGGCCACGCTCCAGGCGCCGGGCCACGGCATCGTGACCCCTTGAACCACGCCGAGGAACGGGACTGACCTCCGGCAGCCACATGGCGTACCCGACGAACGGGACGTTCGACTCGCAGGGCGCGTGCCCGGCCAGCCACCCGGTGCCGGTGCCGCAGCTCATGTACGAGACGGTGTGGGACACGGCGGCGTTCAACGACCCGGCCGAGTGGCCGGAGGACGGGTCGCAGCCGTTTGTGTGGAGTTTCGGTGACCAGTACGACATGCCATGCACGCCCGACTCTTGTGTGTATGTGGCCCCGACGACTAACGCGGCGACAGGACCGGCTACGGCAGCCACGGCGACTATCTGTTCGGGTGGAAGGGCGACGCGCTGCAGCGGACGGTACGTCGTCTTGGTCCCGCGATCCCTCCGGTGCTGAAGGTACCGCCGGTACGGGGCTGATGTACGAGCAGATGGACACGCCGTGCTACGTGACGTGCCCGACCCTCACCACGCAGTCGGTCGCGGACCAGAACAAGTGCAGCCAGGCGCGGACGGTGGACGAGGACATTGACAGCTGTGAGTGCGACCCGGCGGCGAAGACGTTGTCCTGATTGAACACCGGCGTGTGACCTGGAGCTGACGGCGCGGCCAAAACCTTAGGGCTCCCGGAGATTCCTGGCAACCCGAAGATGATGATGAAGCGTTAGGAATAGGTGCTGACCATGGGGGCCAGTAAGTGGAATTGGCGCCGAATCCTTGGGAGGTAGGTAGTGCAGGCCAATGAATGTCCGAGACGGGGTGAGGATTTTACGAAACAGGCAGAACCGAGAATGTGATTGGGATAGATCCTGGGGATTCGAGCATTTTCAGCGCACCATCCTTCCAGTTTTGGACCTTTACTATTATGATGACCGCGTCCTGGGGGAAACGGCGCGTCGATGCTTGGCTGACGAAGACTCATGCGCAGTAGTGATAGTAACACCTTCTGCCTGGTGGCAACTTTTTACAGCTGAATGCGGTAGTAATTCTTGGGTATCACCCGCTAAGCTACGAGTGAATGTGTGCATAAGAGAAAAAAAGGGCTTCATATCCTACTGTTACCTGCGTATTCAGCTGACGAAGCCCTCATCAATGCCAGAGAATGCCATACAACTGAAATCCCCTTACATACCCCTCCCTGAGCTCCTCGAGAGGTTTTGATGGGACGCGGGGAGCCAGTGAATAGTCCCGGAACAGGGAGTTCGCAATAGGCACCTTTTGCCTATCATTAGCGTCATCGCCGTCTCCTGCACCAATCTTCAGCTCGGCTTTATTCACCTTCCCCGTATTTAGGCACCCATATAAATGACTTGAGTCAAGAACCTCACACCGCCGACGATTGGACTTGTCTTCGAAAGCAGCACGTACTTCAAACGAAAAAGACATCATGGCCATCGAGGTCTCGAGCCCGCTTCTCCTCCGCGCTCTGGGCGTTGTCGTGCTACTTGTGTTGGCGAGAGGCTTGCATCAGGGATACAAGCATCGATCGCGCGTCAGAGGCTTCAAAGCCCAGGGAATCGTGAGACCTATCAATCTGCTTGGTGTGAAAGAACTGGCACTGATCATGGTCACAGCCGGTGTTGCCTCATTCCCTACTCTGGGGTCACTTGCGCATCTTCTCCGACTTCCGGAACGATCACCCTCCGGATGTGAACATCTATGTCTTCCACACATGGCTCATGGCCAACTGCCAAAAGTACTTCCCGGGCTTGGACTTCCCCCCGCCCGTCGTCTACCTGGATCTGTGGCCGGTTATCGATTCCATGTGCATCGTCTTCGATCCCGTGAGCGCCGCTCAGTTCACCCAGGTCAAGAGTCTGCCCAAGGTTCAGATGGTGCGTGACTACTTGGAACCCCTGACCGGAAACATCGACATTGTCAGCAACGAGGGACAAACCTGGAAGACGTGGCGATCACGCTTCAACCCCGGATTCAGCCAGCGGAACATCGGGGCCATGCTTCCCGAGATCATCGAGGAGGCCAACGTCTTCGTCGACGTCCTGCGCAAGCTATCAGGGAAGGACGGATCCTGGGGACGCGTGTTCCAGTACGAGCAGAAGACTACGAACTTGACCTTCGACATCATGTTGCGAGCCGCGCTGGATATGCGCCTGCACGAGCAGACGAACGAGAAGAGCAGCCCCTTGAAGACAGCCATGATGGACCAGATCGCCCTCTGCGGCAAATCCGCCAACGCCGCGCGCGCCCTGCCCATCGGGCGCATGCCGTGGGACCGGGCGGCGATCGCGCGGAACAACAAGACGATCCGCGCGGCGCTGATGCCCGAGGTGCAGAAGCGGTTCGCGGCCGGGCGCGCCGACGACCTCCAACGGCAGCAGCAGCAGCAGAAGAAGACGATCATCAACCTGGCGGTGCAGTACGCGTCGCAGGACGAGCCGCTGCCCGCCACCAAGTCGTCGTCGTCGGCGGCGGCGGCGTCCTCGGACAACGGCACCAGCGACAGCGACAGCGACCCCAGCCCCGAGTTCACGGAGCGGCTGATCGCGAACCTGAAAGCCTTCATCTTCGCGGGCCACGACACGACGGCGACGACGCTGTGCTTCATGGCGAAGCTGCTGGCGGACCACCCGGCCTGCCTGGCCGCCCTGCGCGCCGAGCACGACGCCGTGCTGGGGCCGGACCCGGGCGACGCGGCCGCGCGCCTCGCCGCCGCGCCGCACCTGCTGTACGCGCTGCCGTACACGCTGGGGGTGATCAAGGAGACGCTGCGGCTGTACCCGCTGGCGGCGACGATGCGGGAGGCGCCCCCGGGCTTCTGCCTGACCTCCCCCGCCGACGACGACGACGACGCGAACCAACGGCAGCAGCGGTACCCCGTGCACGGCTTCGCCGCCTGGCAGTCCGCCCCCGGCATCCAGCGGCACCCGGGCTACTGGGCGCGCGCCGGCGAGTTCCTGCCCGAGCGCTGGACCGTCCCCGAGGACCATCCCCTGGGCGGCCCGGCGCGTGGCGGCGGCGGCGCTGGCCGCGACAAGGCGTTCGTCGCCTTCTCGCTCGGCCCCCGCAGCTGCATCGGCGTCGAGCTCGCGCTCATGGAGCTGCGGCTCGTGGCGGTGCTGGTCGCGCGCCAGTTCGATATCGAGGAGGCGTGGGAGGAGTGGGATCGCGAACGGTGAGTTTGCTTGCTTCTTTCCCCCTAACCCCTTTCTCCTGGTGACGACAGTAGGGAGTGGTACGTGCTAACACGAATTGAATCAACAGAGGCGCGGAGGCTACCCCCGACCACGTGGTTGAGGGCCAGCGCTTGTACCAGGTCGGCGGCGGTACCGTTCACCCCAAGGATGGCATGCCGGTGCGCGTGAGGATGCGAGATCACGTTGCCGTGGCTTGACGTGGGCTGCTTTTGGGTTTGGCGAAATTGGATAATGCGCACTCAATCTGTAAATCCGGCTTTTTGGCCATACTTGCTGGATAGTCTTGTACTAGGTACCTTCAAGCTCCCATCTTGCTTGTCGTGTTCACCTGACTTCAATCATGGTCTGGACTCTGTGGCATAGGAAGCCTGTCAGGCCTGTGCAACAGGAGCAAGCGTCCTCGAACCACTTCTGAGTCAGAACGGCATGGCAACGAGTTCCCTTCATGCCATTTCTGGTCGCATGGACACCACAGGCGGCGGCTTGGTTCCGTATGAGTAAGATCGACCAGTGAAGTGTGCCAGCCACCGGACCGTATCAAGCGTGTCACCTTTGGCAACCAACAGACCGAGGCGACACACTCCAAGACTCCCGAGAGCTGGTAGCATCACAATTTACGGGAAAGCCGACATGTTTTGCGACAAGGCGTTCCTCAAACACAATCCCCAGGTTCTCTGGCCGGGTTGCTGTGGCAGGACAGGGCTCTCCGCAACACATTATGAGGGGAAATCCGCGCTATGGCCATGGAAGCGAGCCTAGAAGGTCAGCGCGAATCGTCCGAAAATAGGGACAGACGGGGCCCGAGATCTCTCAGGGGGCGATCTCACTGAGCGGCGCCCAGCAGGATTGGCAGGCACTCAAGGCACTCTGGCACTGCGGCCAGACCACCGTAGCCTTGGTGTGCAGCTCGCGGGGCTTGGCCAGCTTACCGAGCCCCCGAGCGCAGACAGGTACCTAGCAAGCCTGGCAGAGCCCCATCACGGAAGTGCCGGCACATCAATATTGGCAAACTTGGCGGGCTCGCCTGCGCCATCGGGACCCGGTTTGCCGACGGTCGCTGCTAGCGGTGCGGCTCTTTAGTTCAGATTCTGCACGGCGGGAAGAGCTTTTCTCTCGCTCAGGCAGCCAAGCGATATCTACTGCAGGTTGTATCCAACATCGTGCAGTCGCGGGCGAGCGGTGAGTTACAACCTGGATGGTAAATTGGATTTCTGTGGAAATGATGCCAGGTTGTTCATGTCTGTTACCCACCAAGTAAGCACAGAACACACCGAGGCACGACGGACGCAAGGGGTGTGTTGCTTGGGGGTTGGTGCACGGCACGGCGCGAGCAGCGGTAGCCAGGGCTGTTTGGCTGTCAGGCAGGTTGGCAAGTCTGACAGGGCAAAGCTCGGGAGAGGCAAGGAAGCGAACAGGCAAATACACCACGAAGTTTCGAGAAAACGGGGCGTTGGCGATTCCACGGCTTCACTTTCATCATAACAGGCTTCGCCGTCGCCATCGAGCTTGCCAAACACCCGCAATTTGCGATCCGCATTGCCTCGAGATGGAACCAGAGATTAGAAATTTGCCATCACCCCCCATTGAAATGCCATGGGTTATGCTGCAGGGACCATGTGTGTATACGCTTTCCCGGGACGGTGCCTATCTCCGCCCACGTCCACCACCTCCACCACCTCCACCGAGCCACTGTTAGGGGAAGGGAACCGGCGTGACGGGAACCAACGCGAGTCGGTTCCCGCGCACTAGCAGAGCCCACTTGTCCCACCCACCAGCAACCGATCTCGTTTCTGCTCTCTCCCAATAAAAGCAGCCAGATGACCACCGTGCCTTCGGTGGGCTTTGCGGTGGAGCGCACCGTCGAAGAAGCCTTCTTGAACTTGTCAGATTTTCACTCTCCTATGCCGGTTTCAGCGTATTCCTGCGGGTTGTGCGGCCGTGCTGATCGCTGCAACGGTCCCTGAGTCAACTTGCCTTGGCTTGCCTCGTTTCCTTATTTCAAGCCCTCCCCTCTTGTTTGTTTAGACGATACGATACGATACCTTCGCTGACACCTAACCGTCGCCTTATTAGATTTGATTTGCTTGATAGACATGCTGCTAGACTTTCCTACTTGATTTTCTCATTCACACTCTCCCTCTCTCCTTTATCCACATCACGCAAAATGCGCGGCGTAACGCTCCCACCGAGCTTGTCCGGGCTATCGCCCTTGGCGAGACTCGCCCGTACGGGCACTTCAATCTCTTCACACGCGGCTTCGCGAGCCTTCAATGCTTGCGCGGTACGCAGCGCCACTCCCATCGCCGACCCCACCGCCTTTGGCTCTCAGTTGATAGAGCCCGGCGTGATACTGAAGGGCTATTCGGGGCGACAGTACACCGTCGAAAACATTCTGCAGGACAGACAGGACCGCCAGGTCTATCTCGCCAAGTAAGCACTGCCGCTTGGCTCATGTCACCCCGAAGCATGACACTAACTTGGCGACAGAGCGGACGAGAAGATGTTCGTCTTGAAGAGTCTCCTGAAGACGGAGTACAACTACGCTCTTCCTCTACAACTGGGGCTCGGCAAGTCGCCCTATCTGCGAGCGCTGCGGGACACCGTCCCCGACCAGAAGATGTTCGTCAACGAGTACATGACCGATCATCTGCTCAACCTCGCCTTCAAGGACCTGTCGCTGCCTGCCCAGAAGAGGATATTGCGAGACGCCCTGCGAGGTCTGGCGGCCCTCCACAGCCAGAACATCGCCCACCTGGATGTCAAGGCCAACAACATCATGGTCGACTACCGGGACACTTCCGACGGCATCGAGGTCGACCGGGTGCAACTATCCGACTTGGAAGACTCGACGCACATCCCTCCCGGCCAGTCGTTGAACGGCATGCAGGTCGGCAACCACTTCTGGCGCAGCCCGGAAGCGCACGTGCAGGGCGCGATCGGCACACCGTCGGACATCTTCTCGCTGGCGATCGTGGCCATCTTCCTGCACCTGCGCAGCGTCATCTTCTGGGTCGACAACGCGACCAAGTTCGACCCGACCATGGACATCCTCGAGCGCCAGATCTCCTTCTTCGCCGAGTGGAAGGACTTCGACGGCTTCCTCGAGTACCTGGGCCCCCGCCACCCCTGGGTCCGCGACTTCCGCCGCATGGCCGCCACCTTCAGCGCCGAGAACCCGCGCCGGCCCTTCTCCGTCTGGAAGAGCAACCTGCTGCACCCGGATCTCAAGGACCTCATCGTCAAGATGACCAACTTCGACCCCCGCAAGCGGATCACCGCCAGTGAGGCCTTGGAGCACCCATGGTTTGACGATGTCGAGGACGACGCGTGATTCATCTTACCTATCTACCTATCTACCTACCTACTACCTACCTATTACCTACCTACTTACCTCCCTACCTATCTACCTCACCTACCTCACCTACCTACCTACACCTTATGATACCCCAGATTTCCTTTTGTTTGCGTGGTTAGGCCCAGTCACCACCGATAGAGACATAGAATACGCACAGTTATGACGGACAGGATGACCCTCACAGCATAGACGGGTCGGGACGGCGATCCCTGGTAGAATCATACAAGAACATAGAGTACCTAATACATACCCCGGGGCCATGAGACATTCGGTCACCGCAAAACACATCAATCTTTCGACGCTCTTCATGACTGAATCGTCGTTCACGTCGTGATCATTTGACTGCCGTTTGTGCTTCACCCCTTTAAGATCGCAACTTTCCACGCAAACAGTATAACCCGGCTAACAATCGCCAAGGCTCAATCCCCTAACTTGCAACGCTGGTCGTCGCACCGAGTGATTCCACGCCCGGCGCCTCGGTGCCTCCTCAAACTCGGCCCTTTCTTCACGCCTTGTTCTAGCCTCGCGGTAGAGACCGGTCGCATCGTGCTTTTGCTCGCGGTCGCTCCGAACGGCGGCGACCTCAACTCGACAGCAGGATCGCACTGGACGGCTACGCAGATGGCCATCGATGTCACCACGTTCGCGTGCTACGGTGAGTTGGGCATCTCAGCCCGCCCTCCGGTGTACGCATGGGCGCGATGACGGTCGCAAGGGCCGCGAGCATGGTTACCACATGAGGGGCGCCAGACCTACACGTCTGCGCAGCTCCATGTTGGTCGCGAAACGAACGCCACTGGGAAGAGCACGAGGATTAGATCGGAGAGCGCAAAAGTGACCGCACATGAAGTAAGCATACGTTCCATGAGAGGTTTCCGGGACGGGATCACCAGCCCTTCGGCTCGGTAGAGATGAATACTCGAAATTTCTGGTCCCAGCATTTGACTCCTGGCAGCTCCGGTCTCCATGGTCCCTCCAGCGGCTTACACTGCATCCAGAGGAACTTGGTGTTCGCCAGTGCCAGAATACTCTGCGCCGCAGTTATGCCTGTGATGTAGTACTTGTACCATATCCCGACACCAAACCCATTTGGTCTTCAGGACCGCTTCTTCGGGAGTAGGGTTAATGGCGCCCCAAGTGACTGACGGCTTTCGTCTTGGCAGCCTACGATACGTATTGCAATACCAAAGCCAACAGCATGAGCCATTCGTCGGTGGCCAGCTTGACTCTGAAGCGTCTGCAGCAGTAGAACGGAAACGCAAGGGCGGTCGAGCCGAGGATGGTCAGCCCTCATGATACCCCGAGGATCAGTTAACGGGCGGGTTGTCCACTTGGACTGGATGGTGTTGCCATCTTTCTGGGACCTACCTTACGCTTAGAGTTGACCGATGGAGTTGGTGCCCCGCGGAGGGTCAGCTGAAGGCAGTGAACACCTACAACTACGGACAAGCTGAGACCCGACGAACGCAAGTATCTGTCTGATATGGGCGATTGACGGCTCAGTCTCCCACCCGGGCAATTGCCTGTGGCGATTGTTGGTGGTACGCTTCATGAGATCTTATATGTACCCTCTCCCGCCTGTGCGATGGCTTTTGCATTGGTTTCGGGCCAAGAACTGGTCGGTGGCTGCATGCCCGGCGCGCTACCGCCCTGATATTCGCATTGCTACTTCGAAGTGGCGTCTCCCACAGCAAGGAACGATGGCTCTCATTACACGCTGCCTAGCTTATCTCTACACAGAGGGCAGAGAAGCCCGGACCATACTCCTTGACGCATGCCGCGTCTGTGAAAGAATTGGCCCCAGTCACTGCGGTCTCATACTCCATCGCGGAAAGATCGAAAACGCACTGCGACGAGGTCAGTCAATGACTACTACATGTGAGTGATAGAGTCCATGTTGACCTACTGCTGATGATTCCATGGGAGCCAAGGCAGGGAAATCGCCGTGCTCCGCCACGCCTCCGGCCCTCTCGCAGATGCCGGGACCGGACTGATTTTCGCCGTCGTCCGGGTTGTTGCAGTTGCACAGTATCTCGAGGCTGTTTCTATCAGCCAAGAATCCCGATCAGGAGTACGTGGTGGACCATATTACGGTTCAGATGCACCAAGGGCTACCAAGCCCAGAAGACTGAGTGTTGTGAGGCTTCGCATCTCGTGAGGTCGAAATAAGCTGTCGCTTGAAGATGGTTCCCGGACCGGCCATCAGCTGATCTTATGAGCCTCTTAACTATGAAGAATACCCTCGGTACTCGTGCCGTCTAAATAGCGTCTATCTGGCTAAATAACACCAGCAGCGCGGACTTCGCCCATTCCCCATCCCAGGCGAGAATGCAACGATGCGCTTTACCGGGTCGGTCAGAACTGGCAGATGAAATGTATCGTCAGTCCATCCGAGTTGCTTTCCCGTTACCTACATTAGCAGCGGGCTTCGCTATCCTTGAATGACGATGCGAATGAAGATACCGGTATCTGATCGTTCATGGCTCGCCACACGTGAGTCTCTGGACTGGTGAAATCGGTACACCGGTAATCCCCAAGGGATAATCACATTGCTGATGTTTATCCCGTGAAGGTTCCCAGGTGTAAAAAAGACTCCTGTTCTTATTTATCTTATGGTTCTGTCGTAGGGTTGGGTGAAAAGGAGTGACACACGCTTGAACCGCATGCACTTACCTGCGATGCTGAACCCACTCTCCCTTGTAGTATCTCGGAATAGGCAATGGAATAGTCCCCATTTGAGATCCACGAATCAATGATACTTTCTGGCCTTTCGCATCCCTAGGCTCATGTCTGGTATTCGTACTTTCCCAGCTTGGAAGCAGCCGAATAGCAGCCTATATGTGCCTTGCAGACCTCCTATGTAGGATGGTCCACTACCTCCACGACATTCCCGTACCAGGTTCTAGCTACCTCCTTCATATGAGCGGCAGTTGCCTCTTGCGTGCTGAATGGCATGAGTAAGTAGGTATTGTTCAACAACCGAGATCCACCCATGGGGTACCGGTATTTGCATGACTGTTCAGAGGTCAAGTTTGGTTCCAGGACTTGCGGTGTCTCTTCATTGGCAGGTAACGGAGACTTGGACTCTTGGCTAACTTAGGCTCTTGGGTTCGACTGTGCTGGGCGCTACTGTAGGTCCATACCGGTCCTGCCTATAACCTGGAACCAGCCTTCCAGCGTGGCTGGACAATACCACCCACCCACTTAATGCGAGGCGTTTCAGTACGACACCCTCACAATAATTCCACGAACAACGCAATTATCCGCCGGCTAAAGGACCAACTCAATATGGGATCCCCAGCTTGCCATGAGGTTGAGAACTGCCAACCACTTTCCCCACAATCATCGCCCCGGCCTTGGCGCATACGAGCGAACCAGTTCTCGGGTACTGGGAACGGATGCGATGCCTCCTGGCTGAAAAAGGTGAGGTGGGGGAGAGGCGGCGAACGACCTCGGATACAGTGAATGTTTACATACCTATGTATATATAAATCATCCTGTCGTTCGTGTCGGTTCAAGTAGTAGACTCTCATCACGGCTCTCCGGTCACGACTCATCAACCCGGTACTCCTTCTGCTTCTTCCTGAAAACACCGCCGCCATGCTCGGATCCACTCTCCTCGTCGCCCTCACGGCCGCGGCCGGCGCCGCCGTCGCCTCGCCGCTGGACCTGCTGAAGCGCACGTCGCCCGGCACCGGCACCAACAACGGCTTCTTCTACTCGTTCTGGACGGACGGCGGCGGCTCGGTGCAGTACGACAACGGGCCGGCGGGCTCGTACGACGTGACGTGGAGCAACGTGAACAACTTCGTGGCGGGCAAGGGGTGGAACCCGGGGGCGTCGCGGACGATCTCGTACAACGGGACGTGGAACGGGGCGAGCGTGAACAGCTACCTGTCGGTGTACGGGTGGACCAAGAGCCCGCTGATCGAGTACTACGTGGTGGAGTCGTTCGGGACCTACAACCCGTCGTCGGGGGCGCAGAAGCTGGGCAGCGTCGAGAGCGACGACGGCACCTACGACATCTACCGCACCCAGCGCGTCAACCAGCCCTCCATCGAGGGCACCTCCACCTTCTACCAGTTCTGGTCCGTCCGCCAGCAGAAGCGCGTCGGCGGCACCGTCACCATGCAGAACCACTTCGACGCCTGGGCCCAGTCCGGCCTCACCCTCGGCTCCCACGACTACCAGATCGTCGCCACCGAGGGCTACCAGAGCAGCGGCTCCGCCCACATCGAGGTCGCCGCCGCGGAATAAGCGCCCGCCAACGGTTGCCGAAGGACGCCACCAACACTAACTCCGCGGTCGCACGCCTTGGAGGGACGGGAACTATGCGAACATCGGGACGGTTGCTCGGCGGGATGAGTTATGAGGGAGACGAGCCTCAGGGTGTTGTATAAATCCGATATGAATCATACATATGTACATGATGACACAACTACCTTGATACCGGTGCCCACCTCGCTGGGGCGCAGATGTCCCCGGCGAGACCTTTTGTATTTATGGTTGGCAGCAGATCTGGACCGGCACTTGTAACGTGAGTTCACCCTGTGGCCAAATCCCAGTAGTTGGCCACGGCATATGAGGGTGCCCAGGTGAGATTGGCGTCGGCATCGGGCGAGGTCTTCTGTTGCAATATTTGCTGAAGAGAAACGACGCTCGGGCTGGAATCTTTATGTACCGAGACCAGTCGTAGGTCTAGCTTTGGTGACTTTCATGATCGAGTACCCGAATCCCACGTGTCCCTAGAACTGAGTGATGAGTGATGAGTGACGGTTGGCATCAGGTCAAGTCGGAGCGCAAAACCGGTACCGGGTTATTACATTTGGCTTGCGCGATCGACGTCCGGTTCACTGTTCAATTTCCCTGGCAGCGACTAGAATAGTCGAGTTCGAAAGTGCTGGTGCTCGGGGTTCATCTCTAAGCAGAATCGCCGACGACACCATCATCCCGTTGCCACATTGTTCACAGGCAGGTTTGTTCACCAAGGCAGGTTATGGCTATGTCACAGACTTGAAACGGAGGGAGAATTAGGTTCGAGATCATCAGCAGTGGTTCATATCTCGTCTTGATGGTAGGTAGTTCATGGCCTCCACCAGCAGCATTATTGTACAAGTACTTGTGTAGAGAGTGGATTTGTTACACAAGGAGATTCTCTTCCATCATACACGACGGATTCATTGCTTTTCCAGCTCAGGTATCCCAATCATCCGTTCCACGACGCATCAGAGCGCACTTAAGCGTCGATGAAACCCTTGACGTTCTTCAACCACGCCTGGTACTCGCGCTGCTCCTTCATGTCCATGTAATCGGGGACGAAGATGGCGAAGGCCTGGGTGATGCCACGCTCCTCGAGGTAGCGCTCCATGAGGACCTGGAGATCCTCGTCGAGGCTGCCGAAGGGGGGGCCGGGGTAGGTCTCCTCGGCCTTGTGGACGATCTCGGGGTTCTTGCCGTGGGCCATGTTGGGGTCCTTGAAGTAGTAGAAGTTCTCGACCATGATCGCGCCGTCTTGGGCAACGGCCTCGATGTTCAGTGCGCCCTTGCCCGGCTTCTCAACCACGATGTTCAAACGGCACGGGACGGCGGGCTCCGCCTCGTTTACGCCATCCTCGGCCTCCTGTTCGGACAGCTGCTTGCCCTCGGGCGAGTCGAGCTCCTCGTCCGACAGCGCCGAGTCCTCGTTGTACATGTCGGGCTCGTAGTTCGAGAGGTCGGAGATGGAGAAAGAGACAGTGATGCTGGGCGCTCATGTTAGCTCAGCGGACATCATGCGCGGGTTTGCGACCAGTGTGCAAATAACTTACTTCTCGTTGCCGAACTTACGGGTCAGGAAGACCTCCTCATGGCCAGGCGTGTCCTTGAGCTCGAAGGGGGTGTTCTCGAGGAAATCCTGGACACTGGCGGGGTTCTGAGAGCTGTCCGAGTCCTTGATTTCGCCCTCGAACTGAAGCTCGGTCTCGAGCTTGGCAGACAGCTCCTCGTCGACCTCGCTGCTGGCCGCTTTGCGGAGGGGCGTGGTTGAGAAAGCGGACACAGACTGCGATGCGCGGAGAGGTGCCCAGGATGACTTCACAAGCGAGCTCGATCGAGCGACGGTGGACTGGCGGACGGCATTCGCGCTCAGACGAGTCAAAGTGCGGGGCGCAGAGCGCGCGGCAACACGGAGGGACATCATCTTTGCAGATCTGAGATGAAGGTGAATGGAGGTGAAAGGGAGGGAGACGCGATGCGGGCGGAGGAGGAGAGTAGGTATGGGGTTTTGGGGTATCTCGAGGTAGAAGGAGGTGGTTGAAGCTGGCAGAGTTGTACAGCTCGAAAGGTTTCCCGCCCAAGCTCCAAATTTGCTAGACGTCGAGCGAGGCGAATTGGCGAAATCCCTTCAGCGGCTACGCACGGGCCATCGAAAGCTCCTGCAGGGTCTATGGAGACTGGAGTACGGGCTTAATACCTAAACGGGGCGTATATTCACTTATCCGTTATTCAGTAAGACAGACTATCCCTCCCATCAAGGCTTCAAACGTTCGGACTCGAAGCATGCGGTTGTGAATGGATCATAGGCTTCAACTCAGGGAAAACGGAACATTAGACCCAACCCAGCACAAAGAACTACCACCTGTGGCTGTGAACCAACAGACTCGAAATTCGATGTGTCCTTGAAGTCATAGGGATTGTCGCTGATGCCTCAGGCTTTTGGTGGGGGATATGGAAGACTATTCGATCCCTTGGTACCTACCTACCTAGGTAGTTGATAGCACCTTTGGTGCTCTCTGCAACTCCAACACCGTCAGGACATTGATAAGGTGCCGGGGCTTTTTTTTGGGTAGCTACTTCATTATCAGTTTCCTATAGACAGCCTGTCTGAAGTAGTCATCATTCCATGGCGATATAAACCCAATCGGGCCGTCGGTGAGCAATGGACGCCCATCACCGTTGAATCTAGCTGTGATGGACTACTTGTGGTGGCCTCACAAGTCGTGTTGTCGAGGTGTCTCCATATCTGGTAGGCTGCCTTGCGATTTGAGCCGTGCAGGGCGGATGAACCCTGATGCCTCTATCCGTATAGAGGTGGTAACACTCGCACAGCAGGATAAAGCGATGGTCTTGCATAGCACACCCGCTGCAGGAGCTTGTCAAAATGATGGAGCATTTCGATTCGACAACGTAGGTAGACCGACGGTCCTGTGTATTCTGCCGTAACCCAGCATGCCAATTAACACACTCCCTATGGCTCGACATGGCATGAGCGCACGGCACTTCAGCAAAACAACTTCAGCACCCTCAGCGGCTACGTACCAGTGTTGCCAGCTGTGCTTCTGACAAGCCTCGTTCGTATGTATCATTGGTCGGCGTTAGAATAGGAGGTCACAGTAATTGCGTCTCCAAGCGTACATAAGCCCATTCCTGCAGCACGACGATGAAGAAGGTCATAATCCCCTGTCCCTGGTAGGGCTGACGATTGCGCTGTGGTGAGAACGGCGCACATGGCTACCGATGCTCGTCGGGGCTCCATCAGACGGACCAAGAAACTGGGGGGGCAGATGGTCGATGGGAAGCGACTTGCAGCATCTGCTTCATACTGCGAGTAACCGACCAGCATACATTTTGTCATGCTCCAAATTCTTGGACTATCCAGCAATGTGCCGCGCTCTTCCGATGAGGATTGAAGAGTCAAACGAAACCAGCGAGCCCTCCAGTGGAGGCTGTGGTGACCGCATTGCAGGACCAGACGCTACCAGAGACAGGCAGCGCTCAGTGATCACCTCGAGGTGGGAAACTGGAAGGCTGGACAGTGCCGTCCGAGGCGACTCTGGCCCATTTGAGGGTGGTCAAGAAAGACCAAGCACCCTCCCATCGCTCCAATTGCGAGACGTTCAGTTTATCATCAAGAGCCGGCATCACTAGTTAGAGAAGACAGAGTCAGATGTGTGCCCGCGGCCCACAATAGGATGTGGAAAGAGTCGGTCAACTTACGGAAGCCGTTGCGGTATTCTGTCTGCAGATTGGTGACTTTGAGCTTGAGCAGATCTTCTTTGGCCGTGGAAGGACGACCGGGTCGACGGTTCTTCTTCAACTCACTCAACTCTTCGTCGAACTGACCGACGAAGCTGCAGTGCATCAGCATGGCAGTCACTAGCAAAATGGTGGGCGAACGCGCGACGTACGTCTTCACAAGGTCCTGGATGGTCTCAAGCGGAAGGGGTTCACCTCCGCTTTGCTTGGCAGCCTCCTGGAAGAAAGCTGCACGCTCAACTTTGAGGGACGAGTTAATACGAGTGCTTCGCACCACCGCATGTGGTCGGCTGGTATACGTACTGTAAGGCTGGTCGTGCTTTTTCCTCGAGGCAGCGATCTTCTCTAGCTTCTCGTCTCGCACCTGCGCCCGATGCAGCCTCTTGGAATCCCGGGAATACTGGTGGAGAGTCTCGATTGGGCCCTTTTTCTTCGCAATTGCCTTGCGAGTCCTCGCGAGTGTCTTGGGCATGTTTCTGATCGATGCCTACCCACGCCGTTCAGCGCAGGGTTCGGGGCTGAGGAGATGGGAGAAGATGAGCCTAGGGTTCTCGGTATACAGGATAGTCGACTTTTCCTAGCACATTTGAACCTGTGGGAAGCCTTCGCAGCTGATGGTGAACTCCCAGGACTTCCACTTGGTGGGGCAGAAATTGTCTGCCATGTGACGGCGCGGTTGCAATTTATGCGTTTAAAGCTGGGTTTCTCGACAGATGGGGCGTCAATGCTATATCGAGGTCTTCATGCCACCGCCCGCCACGCCAGCACGCCCGCTGGACTAACGACTGCCAAGACAGCCCAAAAGGTCAGAGTGGAGCGGTTCCACGTTGCTATGGGAATTGTCACGTCGGGGGCAAGTCGCGATCTGCGACGCGCTGGCTCCTAATAAGCCTGGGCCATCCAGGTCTTATCGATTGGCCGACCGCCATGTCGACCCTCATCAGCGCGCGTTCCTCCCTCCCCTCTGACCCCCTTCTGTTCCGTGCGTCGCTGTTCGTGCCAATGGGAAGGTAAGAGGATTATTCTCCTCTTCAGGCCGACGACAGTTCCAACTCACTCAATTCTTGTGGCCGTTAGGAAGATCGCAAACCGCGCACCGCCTGCCGACGCCCCTGTAACGTTCGATTAGCGCGCTGTTGACTTCGAGCATTGCTCTTGGCGTGTTTACTTAACCCTCACCTTGATCCGGCGGTGACTGACGAAGATACCCGCGCTCCTATGCGCTCGCGCTGGCTCGTCCTTGGTCAACCTTCGGTGCTCTCATGCTGGTCTGGCTGGCCTCCAAGCGACTAGTATCGTCGTTTTCCGTGTCTATTCCGAGCCCATGTGCTTGTTGATGTTCGACGCGTTCCCGCTGGCTACTCACTGGATGGCTCTGAAGTTCTAGAACACGCCTATCTAGTCTCACACTCACCGCTCCAAGGATCTCTACCGAGGTTCCTCGACATGGGGATCCAAGGTATGTGGTTCCGCGACTGTTATCATGATCGTCCCTCAGTAGCAACGTTAACCACGTTATAGGTCTACTCCCGCTACTCAACTCCATACAACGGCCAACGGAACTCAAGAAGTTTGCAGGTCAGACTCTCGGCATTGATGGATATGGCTGGCTGCACCGCGGTGCTGTATCATGCGCCATTGAACTTGCCGAAGGCAAGCCCACTCGCAAGTAAGTCAAGTCGTCCAAGCTGTCGCCTTCTCTAGCCATGTGCCTTACAGCCATCGTCTCAGATATGTCGATGCTGCAATGCACCGCGTGCGCATGCTCAAGCATTTTGGCGTGAATCCGTACCTGGTCTTCGATGGCGGATTTCTACCAAGCAAAAGCTCAACTGAGAGTTCTCGCTCCAAACGCCGCGACGAGAGTCGAAAGACCGGCCTCGAGTTGCTGAAGGCTGGAAAGCCTTCGCAAGCATATCGTGAGCTCCAGAAGGCCATCGATGTCACCCCTGAAATGGCTCGTCTCTTGATCGAGGAGCTCAAAAAGGCCGGCATTCCCTACGTGGTCGCACCCTACGAAGCAGACGCTCAACTAGTCTATCTGGAACAGCAAGGTTATATTGCCGGTATCCTTTCGGAAGACTCAGACTTGCTGGTCTTTGGGGCCAAGCGTCTTCTGACCAAGCTTGACAAGCACGGCCAATGTGTCGAGATCAATCGACGAGACTTCGCTTCTTGCCGCGGAGTGTCTTTCACCGGCTGGACAGACGCACAATTCCGGCATATGGCGATCTTCAGCGGATGTGATTATCTTGACGGCATACACAATTGTGGGTTGAAGACGGCGCACCGAATGGTTCGAAAATACAAGACGCCTGATCGTGTCATTCGCGGCCTGCAATTCGATGACAAGTTTAGGGTGCCTGCTGATTACCCTGTCCTCTTCAAGCAGGCTGAGCAGACCTTCCTATATCAATGGGTGTTTTGCCCCAAAGCCAAAGAGCTCGTCCATCTTAACCCTTTGCCCGAGGGCCTCGAGATTGACGAGTTGCCTTTCATAGGTCCTCACGTGCTGCCAGAACTGGCTCGACAGATTGCCCTCGGGGACTTTAATCCTATTACCAATGTCAAGATAGAAGGACCAAGGCTCAGTCCTCCGTTGTCGCCTCGAAAGCGCACCGCATCCGCGTCAAATCACAACACCTCGGCCCCACTGATGACCCGAAAACCGCCGCCAAAACCAATCGACTCCTATTTCAAGGGCCATCGTCGGGTTCCCATGGGGGAGATGGATCCGAATTGCTTCTCTGTCGATCCCGATCGGTCCCCTAACGCAACCGAGGATGGCGACCGTCCTTTGGTCTTCCCATTACCAAGACCTTACCTCGACGAACCCCCCGCCAGTTTGACTGCGAGCTCCCGCAACTATATAAATCGGGCCAGCAACCCCCACCGCACCTTGCGGAGACGTACTGAGCCAATTTATAATATCCTAAGTGATGACGGGCGCGCTCTTGGCTCCAATACGCGGCGGCAGACTACAGGGCCGCCGCTTCAAGCCGTCAACGGCCCCAATACCAACGGAGCTGCCAATGGCGCTCGGCCACCTAAGAAGGCGCGCCTGTGCGATGACACCACATCAAGCTCAAGCCCTGGTAAACAGAAGAGCAGATTCTTCGGCTCACATCCAACAACAAGTAAGAACAACGATGGATATCTCCTGTCGGATGAGTCGATGGAGGAGGCATTGAAGGAGTTGCCGGACGTGGATGGCTGGCAAACCCCAGCGAAAGGCGAAAAGACCATTACAGTCTACAACGGCAAAGAGTCCCAGGACTCCACTGGCGTACCACCTAAGGATGATGAACGAAGCGATCTGGATATTCCCTCGACGGCAACAACATCGGAGACAGAAGCTGTCGTCCCTGATACGCCCCCAAAAGCGACTCTTAGTCGTTACTCATACGTTGCTACAGAAAAACGGGCTGAAAGCGACCAGAGAAAAGGGCGACGGACCTCCCTCAGAAAGGGGTCACTATTTGCACTTACACCAGCTTCTTCCGTTGACACTCCGCTCTCGTCCTTCACATCGATGTCGTCGCTGAGCCAGGCCACGACGGCCAAGACGACACCTGGAACACCGCGCCTGACACCGCTCCAGCGCATCGGAGCCAGGGCGTTGAAGCAACCGTCGACGCCTACCTTCACAGCACCTCGTGCTCCCAAGCGTTCGAGTCTTGGTAGGATGAGCCTTGACTCGTTCCCCGTCAATCCAGCTTTCGTGCCACTACCACCAGTGGATCTGGATGAAGTGGAGGCCTTGCACAAGCCTATGGGCAGCGAGGACCTTCTTGTCCCGGAGAGCGAGAACGAAGATGTCATCGGGAATTCCGAGAACTTGGGAGGTGACGAAAACAAGAAACCCGGCCCGAAGATGAACCTGTCCAGATTCTTATTTGCTTAAGGTTGGGTGGCGCTAAAACTTGGGTTCCGTGGACTTGTACGGTCATGGATGCGATTCTCAAGGTGCATAGCGCTGGAGTTTTGAGGGTGATGGGATATGATTGCACGACGAGGCATCCTTTGAACCCCCTGCTACTGTATATGTAATATATGTGCATA
Source organism: Xylariomycetidae sp. FL0641 (assembly GCA_022376655.1). Taxonomy (NCBI): domain Eukaryota; kingdom Fungi; phylum Ascomycota; class Sordariomycetes; species Xylariomycetidae sp. FL0641. The sequence continues at coordinate 69,642 of JAJJKE010000075.1, forward strand.
TGTTGTGTAGTCCCGAGCATGGCTTTTTGCTCCCAAGTGCGCTTAGCAGCGTGGGACAATACTAGGAGCATAGCTGGTGGTATTTCATGGTTGTAGTATTCCCTCAGAGTCACTTGAGACCCTCGACCCTGTGATGATATGCGCTGTTGTAGCCTGAGCTAAACCAAGCTCTGACTGCTGCGAGCTGTCGAAGTTGTCTGAACAAGGTATTATCTGGGGTTTCCAAGTCCTATCACCTTTGACTAATCTTAGGCTCCTTGCCTCAGCAATCAGTCATCTCGGTTATGCTACTCGCGTGCCGGTTCTCCTTTCAGCCTGATGGCTAGGATTATTAATAAGACACTGACAATCAAAGAGACTCGAGGTTACTTATCCTAGGTTTGCCCTAATGCTATACTCAACCTGTGATGGCTTCAAGGAAGCCAAATACGGAGGTACCGTAGGTACGCTAGGTCCCCTCCTTATCTGATAAGGCCATGAGCAGTGCGTCATCGGAAACTGGACTGCCACTAAGCCACTGCAGTCTCCTGACTTTAGGAGGTGGCTCCGACTGAGTACTGTGCATGTCACTGTACTGCATGCGAGCGGGAACTGTACGGGACTACATTATTAGCTTGGCAAGAGCGTCCCGTCAGGAGGAAGTGCAGATGACTCCCTCAATTCCCAGGCACGCACTCACCAGCGGGAGACAATGCCCGCCAGACAGGCAAGACAGGCAGACAGGAGGCAACCTGGCAGGCAACAGCAGGCTGCAGGCTCCTGTGCAGCGAAGTGCGGGCGGGCTAGTGGACTATAGTGGACTTTAGTGGGGGCCAGTGCCAGCAGCGCACCCACCTGCATCGCTGTATTGATGCGCTAAGCACCCAAGCCAATTGCCGTGACTGGCTTGACTGGCCCGCTGGCTGCCCGGTACAGTCATGCTGAAGCTGGTGACTTGCCTTGAGTCCGGGGCTTGGTCTGTGAGCACTGAGCACTGAGCATGGAGCCCGCCACCCTGCCGTGCCTGCCCGAGGGTTGGGAGTCTGTGACCTGCGTGCCCTGCCGTACCAGTCAAGCCTGCGCCAGTTGCCAGCGTTGGCCGATACCGTTTCACATCGGCCGTTACCCGAACCTGTTTCTTCCTCCTTCAACCACCTCGCCGCGACCAACCAACCAACCAACCAACCAATTCGGGGCGAACGCGCAGTCCACCTAACCTTACTGCACCCTCGTGTGTGCCGTTTCCTTCCTAACCTTACATACGTTGTTTTCCTCCTTCGCAGTCGGGTTCACAAACAGGAGCCTTGATACAAGACCAGACCATACAACCGTCGCCTGTCATCTCGTCATCTCCCCGACCGCTGACCGATCATCGTCGATGCTTACCTAGTTCGAGCCGGCCGCCCCTCCATCCACCAGCCCATCCATCCGCTCCATTCCCTCGCATCACTCCAGTTGTCCGTGGTCAGCAGACTATTGCATACCCGTGCCCCGACCTGCCATCCTACTACTCAACCGCCTGCCCAGCCCAGATACCCGAGCGGTTGGGTATAACGTGCCACCGAGCGAACGCCACTGCGGTCCGAGCACGTCCACGTTCTGTCAATCCAGTACATCCCTCCGTTGCAAGAACTGCAGCCATCGGGCATTCGGGCGCTCGTCAAGTGCGAGCACCTTCACCGTAATCCTCCTCCACCGCCAAGATTCCTCCTACCACGAGGAAACGGAAGGCGGCTGAGGCGACGACAGCATCCCCCTCCAGCGCCCCCGACATCCTCCCCAACAAGCGGCTCGCTACAGCAGCAGCAGCAGCGACAGGGACAGCGTCTCAAGCAGCTCCTCCCACCCCCGCCACCGGTATGGATTCCGACGAGGACTTCGTGTCCAACATGTCCAGCGAGGACGACGTCATGCAGGATGACACGGACAATGAGTTATCTGCGGGCGATGAAGGTACGTGATGTACATGCTGTGGCTGTGGATTGGAAGCTGGCGGTGTAGTTGAGTATGGCCAAGTTGCTGTACTACCGACAAAACCTACACTCCACCAGCCCGAAGTGAATGCAACTGCTATCAAATCCCCAAGCCGCCGACCCCTTCAGCTCCCTAGTCGTGTTTGTATCGCTCTTGACCATTGTCTAACTTATACTTGGCAGACTTCGATGTGTTCGACGACGAGCCTGATGACGATCCGGCCGCGCCCTCCCACAAGTCCAACAAGAAGAATGTGGCTTTCGACGTCAGTTACCAGGTCTTCACACCCAATGACATCCAGAAACAGCAAGATGAGATGATAGATGAAGTCAACATGATCTTGCTGATGAAGAAAGAAGATGCTGCCATAATGCTGCGTCACTTTCGGTGGAATAAGGAGCGCCTGATTGAGGACTACATGGACAACCCCAACAAGGTTCTGACAGCTGCTGGTTTGGGTCCTGATTCCGCCAATGTTCCCAAGCTTGAGGCCATTCCTGGCTTCATGTGTGACATTTGTTGCGAGGATGAGGAGGGCTTGCAGACATTTGCCATGAAATGCGGACATCGTTACTGCATAGACTGTTACCGTCAGTACCTTACACAGAAGATCCGCGAAGAGGGTGAAGCGGCAAGAATCCAGTGCCCTTCCGACGACTGCAGCCGCATCATCGACTCCCGGTCGCTCGATCTGCTCGTCGCATCCGATTTGCAGGACCGATACCGCGCCCTACTCAACCGAACCTTCGTCGAAGACAAAGACACGTTGAAGTGGTGCCCGGCTCCAGATTGCGAGAACGCGGTTGAGTGCGGCATCAAGAAGAAGGACTTGGACAAGGTGGTGCCCACAGTTGCCTGTGCTTGTGGTCACCGGTTCTGCTTTGGCTGCATCCACAGTGACCATCAACCGGCACCCTGCGAGCTTGTTAAGCGTTGGCTCAAGAAGTGTGCGGATGATAGCGAGACGGCGAACTGGATTTCGGCTAACACAAAGGAGTGCCCGAAGTGCAACTCGACAATCGAGAAGAACGGTGGCTGCAACCACATGACTTGCCGCAAGTGCAAACACGAGTTCTGCTGGATGTGCATGGGCTTGTGGTCGGAACACGGCACCAGTTGGTACAATTGCAACCGTTTCGAGGAGAAGAGCGGAACCGATGCCCGCGACGCCCAAGCTAAGTCCCGGGTATCCTTGGAGCGTTACCTCCACTACTACAACCGTTACGCGAACCACGAACAGTCTGCTCGACTTGATAAGGACATTTACCAGAAGACTGAGCGCAAGATGGTTCAGCTACAGACCGCATCCGGCATGTCGTGGATCGAGGTGCAATACCTCAACACGGCGTCCCAGGCGTTGCAGACATGCAGACAGACGTTGAAGTGGACCTACGCCTTTGCCTTCTATCTCGCCAAGAACAATTTGACCGAGATCTTCGAGGACAACCAGAAGGATCTCGAGATGGCCGTGGAGGCACTCTCGGAGATGTTCGAGAAGCCCGTCCCCGAGTTGTCTGACAACAAGCTGAAGGTGGACATTATGGACAAGACTGCATACTGCAACAAGCGCCGCGTCATTCTACTGCAAGACACCGCGGACAACCTCGCCAATGGTACAACCCACCCCTGACTACCTACCTTACACAACACCAACTAACGTCTCCACAGGCCGGTGGACCTTTAACGTGGACATCAAGAGCGCAGCGGCAGGGGCCGGCAGCGGCAGCCGACGGTGAACTGTACTCTACTTCCTACCTATATAGACACACAGGGGATATGGGGTAACTTCATGGCCGGCGTTAGGGCGTGCATGTCGTGGGGGTAATCCTTTTCCGATGTTTTCCCAGCACCACGTAGAGGGGAGCGAAGGTATTAGCCAGTGTGCACGGATACGCAGCAACGTCCGACTGGACATGCTCGACACTCTTGACACAACACTCGCCCAGGGGCGGCACGTGAGAACCGAATGGATAGTGCGGATTTGATGGGAAGAAGCCCATCGGATTCCTTGCAGCGAGGCAGACGTTTGGCACGCGTAGCTACATTAGCTGGCTTATCATTCTACATCTATCTTGCCTTTGCTCTGCCTACTGTGTTCGATGTGACATTGAGATAAGGTAGCTAGTGATTCCGTGGTGAGAGATACGGGACTATATTACCGGCTCTCGTGCCTTGGCCCGCGCCCGGGCCGGCATCCCCAGCGTGGGCTTCGACAGAGTAGTTGACCGGTCCAGGCTTTCACTGTTGCCGTGCTTGTTGTGACCTGACAGCCTTGGGAGGGGTTTCGCAGGCTGGGGGTTGCCAGACGGTAGAAGCGAATGATCAAGACTCGGTATGGAAGCTGCCCTGGTCTTTGAAGATTCAAAGACCGTGTTCCTCCTGTGACTCAACCTATGCTGGCTTAGTTCCATGCCTCCAGTACGCGTGAGTCCCCGCCCTATGGCTGGGATAATCACCACTTGAATGATACTTCTGCCACCATGTGAAAGCCACGGGATAGATTTTCTGGCAGGAGAATGGCTTTCGGCTAGTTATGATAGAAACAGTGGCTGGCAACTCAGCTATTCCACTGTTGACTTTAAATTTTGGCAGGTAGTGGACATTTACCGAAGAGCTTAGAATCTTGGTCAGTGTGACAGAAGAATCATACTAGTGGCAATGTTCTCATTGCTTGGGTCAGGGATGGATTGCAAGCAGCTTGTAGGCTCTTGCCCATTGAGTGCATCTAAGACTGTTGTCCAGTGGCCACCCACTGTGACGTTGATGTAGATAGGGCCGTGGGGAACACCTCATGGTTAAGTACTTACCTAGGTAGGTACACATCGTGGTAGGAACAGGCAGTTCATCGAAATCTCAGCGGGGTCGTGCTCAGACGGATGCATTCTTCGAAGGTTTCTCCCCCGATGTTTTACTATGTGATATATGCTATCCTTCGCGTGTCTCTTCCGCGCTCTCCGTGGCCTTTACTCATCTTCCCTTTCAAAGGCATCTTCAGCTTGAACATCCCCTTCGCCACCAACCTCGTACTCACGACAGGACCTTGTCGGCCATCGAGACTGTGTACATGATGGTCAGCCAATCTCTTCACCTCCAGATACCTTAAGAAGACAACGAGCTGGGGGATGGTAGGAAGGAGAACAACATACCGTTAGTACCGGTGCTGTCCGGCTCTACGTGAACAGACTCGACCTTGCCATCCTTGACCACCAACGCGTACCGCTTGGCGCGCATGTTGCCGAATACGGCCGTTGCGTCAAAGCCCAGGTCGAGAGCCTTGGTGAAGGCGCCGGTTGGGTCGGCGAGGAAGCGGATCTGAGAGCGTGGTCAGTTTGCTTGAGTATGAAGTTCATTACAAAATTACAAAGTGGCGAAACAGGGGCGAGGGAAAGGGGTGGGAATACGGGGGAATGACTTACGCCTGATGCCCTCGTGGGGTCAAGTTGATCGGCCCAGGCCTTCATGCTGTTGGTTGAGCGGTTAGCTTGGTCTCTTCATCCCTGTTTGCCATCACAACCAAGTCAATTGACTCTCGAGTCGCGAAGCAGGCACACAAGCGAGCCACACCTCACTCGTGCCTCCCATCCGCTCTTATCCCAGGCCACTCCCCACCACGCAAGACAGCTAAGATAGCTTCCTCTTCCCAGCCAGCCACACACCCACACACCCACACAAACACACACACACACACACACAAACATGAAAACACCACACTTACACGAACGCATCGTTGACACTGACGACGAACACCTGGCCGGCGTCCCCGATCTTGGGGTGGTTGATGTAGCTGGGGACGTGCTTCTGGGAGCAGGCGCCGGAGAAGGCGCCGGGGACGCCGACCACGACGCCGTTGGCGATCCCGCTCCCGTACTCCTTGGCCAGGTTCACCTTGGTCGCCGGCGAGTCCTCGTGCAGCGCCTCCAGGTCCGGGATCGCGTCGCCCGCCTTCACGTTGGCGCGCGCCGTGCTGTGGAAGCCCGCCGCCGCCGCCGCCGCGCGGGTGAGGGGCGTGAGGGAGGCGCGGGCGCGCGGGAGGCTGCGGAGGGCGCGGAAGGGCATGGTGAGGTTGGTCGTTTGGGGTATTGGGGAATCAATGAGAGATTTGGGTTGCTGGTGAGTTTCGGAGTGGGTTGGCGAGTTGTTATCGAGGTGTTGTCGAGGTGTTGTCTGAGCTGAGGATCTTCAGAGCTTGAAGCTCTCGTCAGCTTGGAGGTGAGAGGCCAGGGAGCTTGGGCCATGTATGACGTCTGTCGCGTCTGCATCTAGCCATTCTTACTGTGCTGCATCAGCTCGGTCGCCGCTGTTACACAGTGTGAATCATACGAGATCTGCCAGGGCTTGGATGACAGCTTGTTGACGTTGGTGCTGCTAGCAATTCCACTTCCAGTCAACTTCAATTTAGCAATTGAGGCTTCATCCTTCAACTGCCTGCCTTGCAGGGTACTCATTCTGGACTCCTAAGGTATGGCTTGCGATATTACCTTCACTTCGGCCCATTGCGTCCATATTTTCCGTCCGCCGTGAACTTTCTTATTGCGATGCGTGTCGCGTTGCAATGGCTGGTCCAGGGTTTCGGTACGACTTCGCAAATCACACCCAAACTGAAATCGAATAAGCAACTGCCACGAGACACACCACAAAGGCTCATCAATGTCTTGACTTTCCGCCTGGGACCGATGAACTCACTACCCAATATCCTTATCAGAAGGGAAGATCAGAGACAGCAGAGCAGAAACAGCATAGACGAAAGGCGCAAGTTTACTCTCTGGGCTCCGGACGGTTCCTCCAAGATTTTGGTGACAAGAAATGTCAGCGCGGCATCCTATTCGAGGACTTCCTGTTCCTGTCGTCATCCTTAATCCCCAGATTGGTTCGGGTTATTCAACTGATCTCGCATCTTCGTGAGAAAGGCACGCAGAACACGCATGCAGCCCTCCTTCTCCATGATGCCCCGCCGCCCGAGATCTATCATTTGAGCTGCGGCTTGATCCCGACTGAGGGGGCAGCGAACCTCTTTTGATCCAGTTGATTGCCTTTATCGCCAATTCTGGCCGGGTTTGTCCACTCGCCTATCGGCCGGCATGGCGGTCGTGAGGGGTGAAGATACAGTAGGAGGGGCTTGCAAGGCCAAGCTTCGGGTAACCTTCCCCTGCAAGGAAGGTGAAACGTGAAACCACTCCAAGCTTACGGCCCGCGTAGGGCTTGGTCTCAACACCCTCGCGACTCTGCCCTTTCATATTCCTGCGCTTACTCTGACGAGACGAAGCGCACGGCCGTGAAGAGAAAAACCATCAGTCACGACTGTATAACCAGCGTGTTGATGTACACAGTTTTGAACCTACGTCCTGATCTTGGGATGCTTCGACCGTGGGAACATCACATACCACCATGTTCTGTTGCCCTACAGAATTTTCTCGAGGAGATGAAACGGTCGGTCCAGTCGCAGGGCTCCTGCAGCTTCTTTATCTCTTCGACAATGCGATGTAGGCAATACTGAACCATTCCCTGATCTATACAACCGTTGCCGGATACAGCCCTGGTCCCCGAGAGAATCTCATCCCCGCATCAGAACTTGACCTATCCGCAATAGTTCGTCGTCTTGCTTCATCCAATCAGGCAGTATCCCGGCCCTCCTTCGACCGCATTTTTCGACGACACCTCGCGTGCCCGCCTGGACCCTTCGTCCCTCCCCCCTTGTCAACTCTTTGCGGTGCCTGAAGTCACCTGAGCTCGAGAGGACCAACTGCCCGGTGCTGACAGTTCCTTGTTCACCACGTTGTGGGCCGGCAAGGAACCGACGGAAGGACTACCATCCTCCGCACATCTCATCCTGGCAACCTGGTAATTATCACACTGTCATAGGCCCCTATCACACTTGCTCGCCGTGCATGGTCCCCGGCTTGGCGGTCCTGGCGGTTCAGATAGTGGTCATCTGCGCAGATGGGTGCTCGCTGTGTAAGCCTGACACTGCACCTTTCAAGATAAAGCTGCAGCGAACGAATACCTTCCTTCCTCGCCACATCTCTGGCCACATGTGGCTATGGAGCCGATGCACGTCTGCCGTTCTTGCTTTCGAGCCATACGTTCCTTTCAGACGTAGTGCCGGCCGCAGAGTCTCAGGTAGTTCTGTACTCCCCAAGTTCAGCCTGGCAGTCGAACAGATCCATCTGTTATTTCTTCTGGTTGTATATCTCGCAGCGCGCAGATCCTGTCACGTCCGGAGAATTTCAGATGCATGTTTTTCCCTAGAGTCCGTGACAGTGACCGGAGGCCTGTCTTATAACACCGGCTCCTAAGTTCTCCCTGCTGATCTTCTCATGCTTTCTGGTTCCTGGAACCGCCCACGTACTTCTCCTGGCTCCGTCCATACTCATTCAAGCCTCCGGTCTCGACCTTCCCTTCCCGTGCTCTTCTGTGTGACACATGGAAGCGTAGTGAGATGGCTGGCCAACTCCCCGAGGGTGCCGATGGGCCAGCGGCACTGTCAATGATATTTGCCTTCGTCAGTTTAACATGCTCGCTCCTACTGGTCTGGCTTACTTGGACACACGATCAACGCTCCTCATGTAAGTCGACCTCGTTCCGAAGTGGACGACAGAGCTGAGCTGACCCTCCGAGTGCAGATGTCGCCTGTATAGCGTACTTCGCGATCATAAGTACCACAGCATCCATAATACAGCAAATACACGTCATTGGGTGGTGGCACCATGTGATGATAGAGCAGTTTGAACGTAAAGCAGCCGATCCCGACAGCGCGGACATCAACATTGCCAATGGCTCTGTGGGCATGGACTTGGTTCTCTATTACATCCGTACGCGTCCTTGACTCCCCCGCTCTCGACGAAAAGACTGACGAATGGACAGAGTTTTATTGCTATAATGTCGAGTCAATGTTCGTCATGTTCTGGTGAGTACATCTCCAGCCACATGTCTTGCACTGCATCTGGGTATAGCTGACCATCATATAGGGCATCCGAACTTGCCCAATCGCTCTATGGCTTGACGGAGAAGCGAGTTCTAAAGAGGAAACTGCGCAAGTTCAATGCTGCTGGCAAAGTGGTTGCCATACTCTTCCCCTTTGTTATCGTACTTTGTCTTCGAGCACCAAGCATCCAGAACTCGATAAACAACTTCATCCTTCTTGCTGGAATACCTCGTACGTTTCACATCCTCCCCACCACCGCACGTCTAATGTATACTGACCTTGTCACCGCCCAGTATTCGTCAGTCTTGGCTTCGGCGCCTTGCTCATGCTGGCCATTCTATTCCGCTATGTCCAAAGTAGAAGGAAATTGTTCCGCTTTGACCCCCTGCGTGGACAGTCTACCGACCCCGAGAGCAACTTGTCTGGCTCCGGTGCCCGAACGCTAAAATCGTCCAACGGAACCGCGCGGACGCGAACGAAAGGCATCTACGACAAGTGGCTGATGACGCGCTTCTCCGTGGGCTTCGTTCTCCTCACGTACGTCCACTTCCCCCTACCTATTGATCTACCCGCCCAACAGTATTCCCCACTAACACACCCGGCTCGTAGCATCTTCCAAATCACCAGCACCCTCTTCCAGCGGTCATCGGCCGACAACTCCCAGCGCGACGTCAACGCGGCCGCACCCGACTTCAGCACCGCGCGCGCGATCTCGACCCTCTTCCTGTTCCTCCCCGGCAACGCGCCCGGCATCGCGCTCTTCGTCATCTTCGGCACCACGACTGCTTTCCGCGCGCACATGCGTCGCGTCTTCTTCTTCGCGCCGCGCCAGCAGCAACAAGTCCGCTTCGACTCCGCGGCGGAGAACACGAACGCGAGCTCGGGCGCGCGCTCCGAGCTGATGATCCTCCAGCGCCCCTCCACGGCGCCCTTGCCGGTCGAGAAGGAGCTGCCCCGGCGTCCGGATAGCGTGGTGAGTGCGAGGCCGCCCAGTGTCGAGGCGATGGGGATGGATATGGGTATGGCGAGGAGGAGTGGGTCGGCGCTGTCACTCTCGTTCTGCGAGCAGGATGAGGAAGAGGTCCTGGCCAGACCGCCGCCCGGATACGGCCATGGTCGCTTCGGCGCCTATTTGAGTGATGACTCCACCGATACGATACCCATAGCTCTGCAAGATGCGGCGTCGTCGCGTTCGTGACGGGTGGCGGAGGGAAATGAGACATGTTACCTGTCGCCTTTGTTGTTGTGACTGATCAGTGAGTGTGAGTAAATTGAGCTCGCGTCTCAGCTCGAAAAGTTACCGCAATGCTATTGAAGGACGGCGGATCCGGACTCCTTTGTTCCTGGAACGGGCCAGCCAAGACAATAGGTACCTCTGTACCAGGCGCAGGCACTACGGTGAAGCATCGGGTTTCTTTGTTCCCTCAGCTGATCTTAACCCGAATGCAGCGCTTTCTCCCGCCTGGCTGAACTTCTACCTCTACGGCGATACGCCTCCCTGAGTAGAGTAACGCTCTGGTCGTGCTGCCGAGAAAGAACATGAGGCAGCATTATGGCCGGCCTACCAGACGTTCCCGGTCCGAAACTATACCCCTTCGACAATGGGGATACACCGGTGAAGATCGATTTCATCGAAGAAGTTGGGCATGGATTGCATTCGCTGATCTGGAAAGTTCGGATCAATGGGAAAGAGTATGCTTTGAAGATTGTAAGCCGGGGTCACCCAGATCCTATCTTGTCACTTACACTAAGATGATGCAGTTTACTTGGTACCGAACATACGGGCAGGAATTATACGGTATCGAAGTGCCGGATGACGATTACGATGGTTATTTTGAGCCCTTTCAATGCGAGTGCAGGGCTTACGGCCGATTAAAAGAGTTTGGGAAGGAACATCTCGCGGCTCTTTGCTACGGCTACATAATACTAAGCGACAACACTGAAGCGTTTGCATTTCTAAAGCAAAAGTACGATGGCTTTCAATCGTCTAGAAGGGCCAATTGGCAATATTTTGAAGAGGAGGAGTATTGTCGGGAAGAGCCGTTACGGGCGATCGTAAAGGAATTTATTGACATCCCAGAGGATTTCGAATCCGCCGAGAACGTACACCTCACCATGAACCCCAAACTGGCACCGAAGGCAATCAGAGATCTCAAGACATTACACAAGCTCGGTATTCTGGTTAACGACATCAACAGCGACAACTTTTACATGGGAAGGTACCTGGATTTCAGTTCGGCATGGACAGCGCCACATCCGCTCTTCACAAAGGAAAAGGGAGTGGACTTCCCTCCGCTCGGGATGGCTTCTAGCGAAGATGCCATCGCAATGGACGCCTTGATAGACGAATGGAACCGGTTACGGCCAGATAAGCCGATATGGCACCGTTGTGAAAGGGACTGGGGATACCTCTGGAATCTGCGGAAGCGCGGGAGCCGGCGCAGATCGGCCTGGAGATACCAGCCAGCGGATTTCGACTACGACAAGGTGAAAAGGCTGTACGGATGGAAGCTGAGACCAAGAGGGCAATTGGGACGTGAAGCAATTGGAGCCACGTAACTTATTAATACTTACGGCTTAAGAGTACGTTCCTTGAGTATGTCTAGTGCAAAACGAGGAAACCATAGCCTACGGATACAAAACCACCGTGACCTTGAAGTTGACGCTATCAACTGTTACCTTTCGTTTGACTCCGCGTCCTTCTCGTGACGCGGCCCGATAGAACGCGGTCCGTGGAGGCTTCGGCCTGATCGCCGTTCTTCTTGCCAACTTGGCCTGCCGCCTCTGGCTTGAGCTCAGCTAACCACCTCTGGTACTGGATGTGGAATCGAGCCCGGACCGAGTCCTTGGCTGCCTCGATCGGTCGAAGCTTACTCCCCACGGGCTTTTGGGTCTCGACGAGAGTTTCGGATACAGGGTGGAAGTAGAAGTCCATTTCCCCTTCCCTGGCATGGTACCAGATGTCGAGGTCGAGCATGCTACTTTTCCGTACCAGGTCCCTATCTTCCTTGCGTTGGGCCAGCATTGTCAAGGCCCAGACAGCCTTGTTCATGGTCACGCTCTTGTTACTGTGATCGTCGTGACGGAACCACGCGTACTCTACACCGAGTGTGTTCTCGTGCGTGAACCAGCCATCATTGACCATGTTGAATCTTAGAACGGTGATGGTCTCTGACGTGGTTATCATTGCATATCTCGTCTGTCCCAGATAGGCGTATGTTCCGATCTGTTTGAGGCTTCGGATCGTGTTTATAACCCGTGGGATGAGTCCTGTTCGTTTTTTTGTTTTGGCCTTGAAGTAGGGAAGGTTGGCTTCGTCGATTCCTCCGATTCTCTTCAGCGTGGGGAGTAAGGTCGGGTCAAATGCTGCAGGCACCTTTACGGTGCCGACCACGTCGATCCCAGGGTCTTTTCGTGTCTTGTTCCGAAAGTAATCGTAGAAATGCGTCTGAACGTCAGAAACGCTCCACACGGGCATCAGCCAGCCCTTTCGTGTTTTTCCTCCAGGCATCGGTTTGACTATTTTCAGCTTTGTTAGGCCGAAATTGATCTGGCGGCTCACCGGAAGAAGTCCTAGTCGGCGTCGGAAAGCACCCAATGTAGATTCAATGCTTTCTCCGGCTATGCCCGGTAACCACCACCGAACGGAGTCCCTCATGTGATCCATGCGCGAGACCTGGTGTAGTCGACGTTGTTGGCGGGCTAGCACCACCTTATCGACCTGCGTCAGAGACAAATCAGTGGATATCAAGTCTCGAAACATTGCATCGATGTTGTTATTGGTGAAGCCCTTCAACGGTGCAATGCGTCGCAGAGACACTGCCACAAAGTGTTTGTTGGTTGTAGCGCGAGGTACTACATCCCTTTCGTAGATTGTCTCGATCGGCTGTGTCGTGAACTGAAGGGCTTCCCCTACAGTATAGTTCTTCGTTGCATCGATAGACATCTTATCGTTGTCTATTTCCTCTTCGTTTCTTGTCCTGTTTCTCGGTCGCTGATGTTTCAAGGCCCGGTCTTGATTTTGATGAAGATTGAGAAAACTTTTTTTCTCTTTTCCTTTCTGTGCTTGGGATGATCAAAGTGCTTGGATTTGGGCTGGTTCCTTCGAACTATTTAACTGCATTCCTGCTGTAATTTAGTTCTATTGTTCTCTGACGCATATACTTTTCTTTGTGACTTCCACAGACGTGTCTCGACGTTTCCTCTTTCAACTCTAAGGAGACAATGCGAGTGTTGAAGCACGCAGTAACGGCCGGACCCTCAGGTCAGGCAAGAATACAAAGGAACCTGCCATGTTGACACATCGTCCTAAGTGTGTGGGCTTCATGCATAAGTCTACGGCCTAGTATAGGTGGGTGGTAATATATACAGTAGATGATTGCATTACCGACACGTTAAGGTCGACTATTCAGTTAGGGTATATTAATAGGATAATCATCATTTAACCTTCGCCATCTTCTGAAGCACTAGACCAATCACTAATGATACGATAATGATATTGTCAACTCATTTAAGCAGTATGTACTTCGTAGATTGCAACGGTGTGCAGGCTACTCCTTCAGCTAGATACAATTCGTAGTTGGCTATGTAGAGTAACATTCGCACTTACTTACATCAATCATAATACAAGGCTTTTACATTTTCATGCTCTGTTTGAAACGTTGGTTATGGTTCGTAGTACTACATTCAGCTATGGCAAGTGCATTGCCGACCGGTCCTTTCCCGCAGGCGACCCGATAAAACGTGATCTGTAGATCTTAGGTTCCGAGATGCTTTGATCTTCTTGCCGTCCTTTCTTGATAGAATGTCAGCAAGAGACTTCTTGCGTTGGACACGAAAACGAGTTTGCAGTGACCCGTCAGCTTCTGCAGCCGGACGAAGCTCGTAGCCATATGAGGCATCAAGCTCAACACTGAGACGCTCTGACACTGCGTTCAAGTAAAACATAATCCCACTCTCTTCGGCGTAATACCATAGGTTAAGCCCAATCATGCGGCCTTCCGGCACCAGAACTCTGTGCGCGTCATTTTGCGCCATCATCGACATAGCCCAGACAGCCTTGCTGACTGTCAAGCTATTGTCGCCGCCGCAGCGCCCATTGTGACAGAAAGATGCATATTCAGCACCAAGAACATTCTCGCTGGTGACATGATTGCACTCCACCAGAAAGAATCTCAAGACCGTGAAGCCTTCAGGGGTCAGAATCGTGCCGTATCTTGTCTGCCCCAGAAGCGCGTACGTTCCTATCTGTTTCAGGCACTTTACTGCGTCCTGAAGCGCCGTCTGTCCCCCTCCTGGACCTGCGTGCAGTGCGGAGTGAAAGGGGGGCAAGATATCAACGGCCTGTGCTAGACGTTCATTGTCTATGCCCCCCACTCCGGCCAGGCAAGGAAGCAGGCGCGGATAGAATACCGTGCTCCTTTTATACTCGCCCATCACGTCAATGGTGGGGTCTTCTACCGCAGCACCCCGCTCCCGACGTGTGTCTAGTTGTGCGACTGGGTCGCGTATGCCCCAGTCAGCCTCAAGCCATGTATAAGCATGCTTGCCTTTTGCACGCTTCAAAGGCCTGATTGCTTTGAGGAATATACCTTCCTCGAAATTGTGCTCCATAGGCGGTAGTCCGTGTCGTTTGCGAACCCCATTCTCGGTAAGTCCTATGCAGTATCCAGCAGTGAGAGGTAACCACCGCGCGGCCATTTTCTGGAGGCCTTGCTCGTCTACAACATTCCATGCGAGGCCTTGCTCTTCCAATACCTTTGTTAGGACCGCTGGGCTCACTTCCGTAGAAAGGTCATCCTGGTACATCGCATCAATGTTCCTGTCATCAAAGCCAACCAGTGGCGTAAGATGACCCAGCGATATTTTGACGTAGCTTATGTTTGTCGAGGTTCGTGTGTATTTCTCTGTGGTTACCATCTCGGGCGTTTCCGTAGCCAGTATTGTCGCTACCGTGACGATGTCCTCTGGGTCCCCCATGGTGAGCGTGTGGCTTTCGGTTGTATGGTAGTAAACCACAGAATTCCAGGGTGATGGTTGATTGAGTTCGGCTGCGCTTTACCTCGTAATTCCCTCTTCTTTTCTTTCTTGTTTCACTCACCTTTTGTAGTCTGGTGTGTTGAGATGACGAGGACGCACCGCCGCAGTAGGAGGAAGGAAACGCAAACATATATATCCATGCCAGTGGGAATATGCATTTTGTGAATCGACAAAGGAGGCCACTGCTAACTAAAATTTGAAAGAGAAATAATTGAAAGTCTTCGATGCTCCATCAATGGGATTGTTTCGCATTCATTTGCCAGAAGAAAAGACCCAGAGTGCTCAAGAAGCAGAACAAAAACATTTCTACCTGTAACATCATGGATAGTTCGCTATTAGGTCCTAGGATCTGCTGGCATTGACATTTTTCTTTGCCAAGACATCGGTCAACATACGCGCCATGCCATAAACCAAATCACACCAACCGCTTGGTATACTTACCGCCTACAGTTCTACCAACCCCGATAAAACTGTCTGTCTGCCAAGAATTTATTGTGAGATGATTGCGTTATTAGCGGTTTCTTTAGATCGCCGGACTACAGGATACTTATTCTGATACTTGATTGCCCCATGGCTTCATCGTAGTAGCAACATGTTCATTTATGTCATACGGGGATACACCTACTGCCAACAGATTGGGGGCCAACCTGGCCACACAGGGCCAAGGCCCAACGAACCATCAACATCCTATTGATATATGGGACAGCGCTGCAAGCAGCGAAGCGAAGGAATGAACTCACATGCCATAGCCGCCGACGAGGCCGAAGGCCGTCGGGAATGGAGGCATATTCGTGTATAAATAGAGGGTGCTTTCCCACCTAGAATGAACAGAAGGGACAGGAGCCCATAGGAGACCATAGTCAATTATTGGCTGATCTGAGCCTTCGTCTCCAAGTCATATCCCCTTGTCACACTTTACATGGGCTCCCGGCTTAGGCGGCGTAAAGCAGAGTCAGCTGGCGAAGATTAAAGCGCAAATACCGGAAGAAAAGGTAAAGTATACATAAGCAGTAAAGTATATTAAGCACGGACTATGAGTTTTCATCTCGTTTCGAACCTAGAAATGAAAAAAGAAAAAGAGGAGAAAACACCTAGCTAGCAGGGATTAATGTATAGGCAAAGTCTTCGTAGCATAGAGCCGGAAAATTCGGCAAGTGTAGGGAAAACCTTTTGTCAGATTGTAAATCGTCGAGCAGGCAGAACGTCGTCCACGGAGTCGCGTTTTCGTTTCTTGCTTACCATTTTGAGGGCGTTGAACTCCTTTTCCTTGGCTTTCTCGACCAGCCATGATGTGTAGCGTATCCGAAATCGAGTCTGGACTAACTGCTGAGCTTCACCTACCGGACGTGGCTCACGGCCAACAGATACCTTGATGTCCGTGATGTACTCTGAAGTCGGGTGGAAGTAGAGAACTGCGCCATCTACTTCACCATGATACCATTCGTCAAGACGGATCATACTGTCCTTTCCAGTAAGCGAACGGTATGCTTCGTTTTGTCCGAGCATGGATAATGTCCATACAACTTTGCTAAACGTCAGACTCTCAGCACCGCGGTCATCGTGATTGAATGAGGCATACTCAACCCCAAGAACGTTCTCTTTGGAGAACTTGCCGGGCTTGATCAAGTGGAACCTGAAAGCCGTTATGGTACTGGAGGTAAATAAAGCTCCGTACCTCGTTTGGCCGAGATAGGCATATGTTCCAAGTTGTTTCAGACAATGAACCACGTTGGACAAAGACTTACGAGCCCCTGAAAGCTTACCGAAGTCAATTCCTCCGATATCGGTGAGACAGGGAAGTAAGGCTGGGTCGAAAACCGTACCTTTCTTATTCTCGCCAACCACATCGGCTTGGGAGTCTGATCCCTTGGCCATAGGGCCAGCAACGCCCCAATCAGGATTCACGTTGCTTCTACCCACGGACGAGCCATTCTTGGCGACGTTGAGTTCGAATTTCAAGCTGCTTCTGACTTTGCGGTCTCTTGTTGGTGAGCCTAGTCGATCCTGCATGCGGTTGGCCGTCGAATGCATACAGTGACCAACAGTGGCATCCAACCATTCATGCGCTACATCCCTGATTTCTTGTTCCGTTTTGATAATATGAGTTCGAGTCTGCTTCTCTGCCAGAGTTGCCCTGAATTCAACCGGGGTAAGCAGTAGATCTTGAAACATTGCATCAATGTTTTCTTTGTTGAAACCTTGGAACTGTCGCACGTGCTCCAAGGATATTTGCACAAAATTTGGGTTCTTCGTAGTTCCAACTCCTTTTTCTAATGTTCTGTCCATCACCGGTGTTGGAAGTGCCAATAGGCCTCCTACCGTAGGGTCCATCATCTCAACGGGAGGCATAGCTGATCTTGGTGTCGGGCCTTTCCGTACTTGTGTCTGTGGATCTTTCTTGACTTAACCCAGGCTCCAGGAAACCATTCATAAGGGACCGTCTCACGCATATTTATGTACAGGGTTCTATAGAAGTATATCCCTTTCATGCTGTGTTCTCATTGTCCCCAGCACCATTGTCTGCCTTCTTGAATCGCTCTAGACACATAGGGGTTTCTTTCAACTACCGGTATTCTGGATGAAGATTGGGATTGTCTTGGGATAGCCATGGTCCATGGGATACAAGTTGAATCTCACCATGTAAGGTAAGTAGGCAGAGGTCTGCGCCCGAGTTGTGGCTCTGTGAGGGTATATGCACACGGGAGGAATGGGCACAGCCCCTATCCCTTAGAAAAGGGGGGTATATAGGCGGGGAATGGTGACAGATTAATCGCTAGCTCCTAGCAACCATAGGGGGGACCTTCAGTCCTTATATACACCAGAAACCTTCGTCACAAGCCCGATTTCGGCTTCCTTAGCACTCCCAACGCTTCTAACTTCCTTAGCGCCAATATCTAGCTTTTCAGCACCTGACAGGCTCACCCTACATGCAACTATGAGGATATCACCATTTAGGTATATCATGATACTGCTACCATAATCAAGGCATTGGATAATCGAATGTGATGATGATTATCCTACGGGCTTATGATAGGATAATCAGTCACGGTGTAACTCTTCCTCTGTGGATTGCAACCGGACACCTGTATTAGAGCCTCGACTTATGCGCTGGCAATATAACTCCTACGAGGCACAAAGCAACGTTTCCTTACAAGGGGCAGCTCGACGCCCATCCGAAACGCCCAGCCAATCCATAGCCCAGTCCATGGCGATAGTACAGCTCTTCACCGACAACTGACACTCTTATCATCTACACCCCATCAAGCGTCCCAGCTATTTGCGCCCACACTTCCTCACAAAGCCTTGACCGCCTTGAAGAACGGATTTTCCAACAATCGTTCGTCCTTCTTGACGAGCTCGCGCAAGCGCGCCGTCATCTCCTCGCGCGAGAGGTCCGCGCCCTTGACCTCGTCCTTCCAGCGGACGAGGACGTCCTTGAGGCGGGCACTGCCCTCCTCGACGTCGTGCTTCGCGTACTGGTGCTGCTGCACGCTATCGCCGTCGTGCTTCGAGGTGAAGTCCTCGAGCTCGTCGGCCTTGCGCTTGGCCATGCGCACGACCTTGTCGGGGAAGCGGACAAGTTCGGCCACGTGGATGCCGAAGGACTGGTCGCAGATGCCGGGCTCGACCTTGTAGAGGAGGGTGACCTCGCGCTTCTCGTTGCTCGTAGTGTTCGTGTTCGTCCCCGAGATATGCGCCGTGACATGCAGGTTGGCCACCTGCGGGTACTGGTCCGCGAGGGCGGTCAGCTCGTGGAAGTGCGTGGCGAACATGGCGGCGCAGCCGATCTCCTTGACGATATGCTCGGAGATAGCCCAGGCCAGGCCGAAGCCGTCGTACGTCGACGTGCCCCGGCCCAGCTCGTCGATAATGATTAGGGACTCGGCCGTCGCGGACTTGAGGATGTTTGCCGTCTCGAGCATTTCCGCCATGAATGTCGAGACGCCCTTCAGCTGCGAGTCGCTCGCACCGACACGGGCGAGGATCGAGTCGAAGATGCAGATCTCGGCCTCGGCGCAAGGCACGAAGCAACCGATCTGGGCCATTAGGGCGATTACCCCTATCTGACGGATGTATGTAGACTTTCCACCCATGTTCGGGCCCGTGATGATCAAGAAGGAGGATTCGTCCCTTTTCAGCTCGACGTCATTCGTAATGAACTGTATGTCGTCCTGCATTTCCATGCACGGGTGACGAGATTCCTTCAGAACGGTGGAACCCTTTCCTCGAGGATGTATCGTAGGTCGTACGTACGAAGTAGGAGCATGGACCGAACAATGCGCGAAAGAGACAATGACGTCGAGGTGTCCCAAGACGCCTGCAAGCTGCTCCAGCACGGGACAATACGAGGCTGCAACACCGACAACCTCGTTGACCAAGCTGCTCTGAGTTCTGTTATACGTCTGTGACAGCTGGTCAAACTCGCGACGGTATGATTGCAGCGTCTTCGTCGTGAAGTAGACACCATTCTTCTGGGTTGAGCACTCCTGATATCTATTGTTGTTGCGGATGCAGCCTGCCTCTGTTCGTGTTAGTCTCATGCACCACCCATGGACTTTATGGTTCTCCAGAAAGATCTTCTTGTTCTCTTCCTGGTTGAGGTCGTCTGCCGCGTTCCTGAATTCCTTGTCCATGTCCGAGCGAAGTCGGTCCAGTTTTCGTCGCACAATGCGAAGACCATCGTCGAATTCGGGCTTGATGATGAACTCGTGGTTGTCAAGTGCATCGAGATCAACTGTCGTCTCCACCATCTCTGCAAGCTTCCCGAGACTATCAGAAAGCTGGCGCAGTTTGTTGGTGTAAGCTTCGTCCAGGGGGTCTTTGTACGCCTCGTCCATTACCCCTTCAAGCGTGCCTAAGAAGCCAGGCAAGCGGATGATGACCTGATACGCTCTTACTACATCCTCTAGGTTGGCCTTATTCCGTTGGAAGCGTTTTGCCAGGCGATATAGATCTGGTACCGATTTCAGGTGCTCCTCTTGCATAGTCTGGCGTAACTCGGTATCGTTTGTGAATGCTTCCACCAACTGCTGTCGTTTCTCGATCTCATCCTTGCTCATGAGTGGTTGCTTGAGCCATTGGGCAAGCAGTCGACTACCGATTGGAGTCCTGCAATGATTTAGTAGTCCGTACAGGCTCATGTATTTCGACCCATCTCTTGGGCCCGGCATCAGGTTCAAGGCTTTCAGCGCAGCTGCGTCCAATTTCATGAACTGAGACAGATCATGCTGGTACAACTGATACTGGCCAAAGTTGGTGGGATCTTGCATGACACTCAGATATTTGATCAGAGCGGCGGCAGAGCCCATAGCCAGCTTTAGATCGGTCTGGGGCAGCATGGTGGCAGATCTCTCGTCTTTGAGCAATCGAGCGAGGTCTTGCTCAATATCCTTGGTCCCAAAGTCGCCCGCAGAACGCTCAGATATGGCGACGCCACAGTTGTCGATGAGCTGGCGCAGCTTGGCGAGTTCTGGATCTTTGTCTTTCTCAGCTTTGTCATGCTGTATCAAGCACTCCTTGACGCCAAGCTGGATGATCAGAGACTCGAAGTTGGAGTACATGTCGTTGTCGAGAAACTCGCTGACGCCCAGCTCTCGCACACTCGCATCGGCGAAACAGACGCCAACGTTCCGTGCCTCGCTGGCTTTCGCGGATATCTTGACGGCGAGAATCATGGGGGCAGCATCGAACTGGCCACCGAGTTCTTCCTCTACATCTTGTAGGTTACCGGGCGAGGCCTGCTTGACGACCTTCCAGTTCATACGTGCGCCACTACTTGCATATATTTCGACCCGCTTGCCCAGCTTGAAGAGGGCTTCTCGGAGGAACTGTCGGAAGACGGTGACGGTCATGGTCACGGAAGCTAAGCCGCTGGCATCGTTTCGCCCGAGCTGTCGAACGACCGAGGTCGTCTTGTATACCTGGAAGGAGTGTTACTATGGGAGTGGTAAACCAGGACTGGGCGAACAATATACCGTCCTTGCGATAAAGTTGGCATCTTCACCGTGGGCCGTGTACCAGTCGCCGCGGTCGAAGATTCGTACAGTCTCATTGCCGACGGCTGGAAGGGACTTGAAGAAGCGAATGAAGCCGTGCTCATCGTCAACTTTCAGCTCGGGGCGGGACGACATCTTGAGAAACCAATGACCCGAGACCCTCCTCCGATTCAGAATCCACTATTGCGTTCCCCAGACTTGGAAAGCATAGGATGCTCAGGTATGGTGAACGGAGTACCGAACAGCGATGAAAGATCAAGGGGAATGTGCAATGTAGGTATCCAGGGAACTTGACAGGCGCCTCGTGTACGGCGAACAAACGTCAGGGTATTTGCGGTACGGAAGATAGAGGGCGTTGGCGCTGTGGGAGCATCTGTCGCGTCACTGAAAAGCACTTAAGCTGCAAAGCGCGCCGCAGACGCGTTCAGGACGTCTTCCGACCGATCCCTGCACCACAGTGAAACCCCCCCAGTGTACAGTGGATACACCGCTGTACTGCAACGTCCCTGCCTGCCGAGAGCTCTGGGTGGGCACTCGGCAGTACCTTAGCTTCTAGCCAACGCTGCGGGGAGTCGCGTCGCGCCTGCCCAGGGCTGCCAACTGCACCTGCCTACCACTGACCAGCTCTAGAGGGGCAATCAACCAGTCGGCCCGCCATCAACTTCGAGGCCCCCCCACCTCGATTTTTCTCTCACTAACACCATCGACATCACGAATCTACAACGGGCGAGGTCACAACTCTAGACACGCACTTCTGCCCAGTCAGAAGCTGCACATAGCGCGAATAATCCACCCTTTACGCTCGAGCCGACCAAATTTGACTATATCAGACAAGATGGAGGCGCCCGATACGGCTGGTCTCGAGCCTGCCGCTGCCGGAAAATCCGATGTGGGAGCTCGACAGGAGCTCGACCGGCCGCTCGATACTGCGGCTACGTCTGCAGAACAACCTCATGGAACCAAACGCCCAGCAGAGCATGATGCTGATATGGAGGACGCCGACGCCGCCGACGCCGCCGAGACGACAACCGAGACAGAGACCCCCAAACTGTCCAAGAACCAGCAGCGCAAGTTGAAGCGCCAGAAGAGAATGGAGGAAAAGAGACTACTGAGAACGGAAATTCGCAGGGAGAAGCGTCACGAAAAGGCTCAACGCAAGCGCCAGGAGAGGGAAGAGGAGATAGCCGCTGCCGCTGCCGAAGGGAGGAAACCCGTGTTCGAATCCAATGCCCGCAAGCAGCGTATCAAGCCCGCTCCCAACGTGCCCGTCTCCGTCATTGTCGATTGCCAATTCGAGAAATACATGTCGGAGAAGGAGACCGTCTCACTGTGCAATCAAGTCACCAGATGCTATTCCGACAACCGCGCTGCCCCGCACCCTGTCCATCTCTTCATCAGCTCCTACGGTGGCCTGATGCAGCAACGATACGAGAACGTCGTAGGTAATCAGCACCGGCATTGGAAGAACATACATTTCGAGCAAGGCGACTTTGCCGAGGCTGCTACCAAGGCGAAAGCGCTCATGCAGGGTCCTCAGGGTGGCAAAGCCATTGAGCTGCTGCAACAAGCTCCCGAAGGCGACTGCATAACCATGGGCGAACCCAGCTCAAAGAGAGTTAGAAAGACCGATGTCGTCCCCGAGCCAGAGGCAGAGGATGTTGACAAGTCTATTGTCTACCTCACTGCTGACTCACCATACACGCTTGACCGGCTCGAGCCCAACACATGTTATGTAGTGGGCGGCATCATCGATAAGAATCGCGAAAAGGGCCTGTGCTACAAGATCGCTCGCGAGAAGAATGTGCGAACTGCCAAGCTTCCCATCGGCGAGTTCATGGTACTTCACAGCCGCCACGTTCTGGCGACGAACCACGTGGTAGAGATCATGCTAAGATGGTTGGAGACTGGCGATTGGGGCACTGCCTTCATGCAGGTCATCCCTATGCGGAAAGGCGGCAAGCTCAAGGAAGGGGAAGACGATGACCGGGAAAATGCTGATAACTCGCGTACGGATGAAATTAGGGACAACGAAGAGGAGCAGGAAGCCGACGATGACGTTGAGGTTGAAGTCATTCAGGTCGACGCCTCTAAGCCGGACTCGGACCTGGATTCAAGCTCCTCTGATGACAGCCCCGTCCAAATTGAAGGGGAGAACACGAAGAAGGGTCTGCAGTCCAACGTGCTGGGCCAACAGGAGTGGGTCGAGGATGGCCACGCTGGTATTGCAGAACCAGGAAGCCGGGAACCGAATGCACCTGAGCACGAACAAGTAGTCGCAGCTACGGAAGAGCCAGCACCAGAGGAGGGGTTGCAGAACAACGCGTTGGGTCAACAAAGATGGTCTGCGCCGCCCCTGGCTGAGGAGCAAACCGATGCGGCATAGAAGCGCTTCTTTGCTAACGTTCGACGTCATTACAGCGGTCTTCTGGGTTCCATACAAGACCATTGGCGGCACAGACGCGGCAGTCTCAGTAAGCTACCATCAAGCTGTCGATCTGGGCTCCTTCGGGGTTACAGCTCGAGCACAAGCAAGTCCTACAGTATCGTCAGGCTAATGCGAGAGCAAATGCGAGTCTGGGGCCAAGTTGACTGGGGCTGTGCGTCGCGAAACAACCAGGTAGTGATCCCCGGTGACAGCCGGCACCACATGGTCCGCAGTTCGAGGAGCTCACGTTGGCACCCAGCGCTCACTGCCTTGCGACCGACTTTGCGTACGACTTTGCGTACATTGTTTGTAGGTGTATCTTGGATGAGAATATGCATATCCGCCTCGAGGATGTCTGGTTTTTCAGGGTCCTGGGGGCGAATTCACTCGGCGAGCCTGGCAAGCCTGGCAGCCCTGGGTTGGTGAAAAGAAGCTTTCCATCTGTCAGCCCTATCTAAACTGCGCCACGACTGGTCGGTGGCTTCTAATAACCTCCTAGTGACCCGCATCCCCAGCAGTCTCGCTCTCGTTCTCGTTTGGAAAACTCTCAAGCTCGCTGAAGAATCTGGTTTGATTGGTTAGTGATCGTCAGCGATGCCTGAGTAGTCCAGGGTGGTCCGGCAGACGGTAGCCCAGTGGACACAGCTGAATTGAATGTCTCTCGAATCCGTCCAACCGTCCTCAGGCCGCCTCTCCGTACTGTACAGGCTGCGCGCAAATGGAGTCGCTTGGTGGAAGCTGTACTGTACAGATGGCACTTTGTCACCAAATCCAACACGCCACCCAGGCACCGGACAGGGTCATGGGCCTGTGGCTCTTCCACGCAGTTGAAAATCCAGCCAAGAAACGCCAGTTGCCGATGAATATAGCGTCGTTGAAGACTCGAAACAAGCTTCGGCTCTCTGAGACACCTCTACCTAGGGAGCTCATCAGCTAACGTGCAGAGCAATGACGATATTTGTCACGATGTGCCCCCTTCGCCGCAAGCCAGCACAACTGGGGGGCTTAACGAGGCTACATACTCTGGTGGACCGGCACTGGCCCGTAAGCACTACTGCGTGGTGATGGAAACTGGTGGCTTTCTGGAAAATGATCTGCAAGCCGCTGAAGTTCTTGGCGAATGGTTGAATGGGTAAGGTCTGATGGCTGCTCCCCCGGCTCCATGTAGCCACCTCAACGTCCCGGTCCCGGCGCGCCGCCGGGGCTGGGGGCTGTACGTTGGCCGGCCCTGCGGCTGCGCCATGCTCGGCCATTGGCCATTGAACGCAGGTCCGAGTGCGAGGATGCTAGGATCTATGGTCGTTGTTATTTTTGGCCGCAGGTCGCGAGCAGGTCGCGCGAGCCTGGGAGGCCACGCGGTTCTGTATAAGAATGCGTCGGCCTGGCCAAGAGCTTTCAGTTTGAGAGGTAAGGTTGGAATCGCTATATCATACGAAGCGGCATACGCAACCACGACGGGAAGCTTAAAGGAACAAGGGACACAGCAGAACCTCTTCTAGATCTCGAAGTTTGAACGACAATCCCACCGCTCATGAGCTTCACCATGAACGGGTATCTATTTCGGAGAGGCAACGAGGATTCGGATGACCAACAGTGCTTGCAAAAGTACGATGAGAGTATGGATGCCCTTTGACGACCGGCCGTATCGAGTTCACAACTGACAAGATCACAACCTAGGCCCAACAGACCCCATCGTGGGCTCGCTCACCTTCCAGCAGCTCGCTATCATCATCGGCGGCGCATGCATGGTGTATACTTTGACTTCGGTGTCCGCCCTGATGTTCAGACATTTGAGGCGGCTTAGTCGGCCTCGAGAACAAGTGAAGTAAGTGTATCTTCCTCTCATGGGGAGATGCCGGAAATGCTGGACAGCTAACTTTCTTCCTCAGCATCCTTCGACTCTGCCTCTTTCTCATCGTCTTCTCGATAGTAATCTACATCCCTATCGTGATTCCCTCAACATACGGCTACATCGCGCCCTGGCACCCCGTCCTCGAGACCTATGCGCTGTCGCACTTCTATCTTTTCCTATGCGAGCTGCTCGCCCCGCCGGATTGCTCCAGGGAGGAGATATTCCTGACCCCCCTGGTAATCGCGAAGAGGAAACAACAGCGAGGCGAGCTCAAAAAGAGGCACGGTGGCGGGCCCAAACCCAAAGACCTCAGCAAATACTACCGCGTCCGCTGGACGATTATCTACTTCGCCTTTCCCTTCAACGTCTTAATCGCCATCGTCTCGGATCTAGCGAATGCGGCCCATTCCTATTGCATCAACCTGAACGACGGCGGACACGGTCACATCTGGCTCAACCTCTCCCAGAGCTTCACCGTTGGCGCCGCCTTCGTCTGCATCGTCATGTCGATTTCGGTGCTCAGCAAGGAACTCAAGCCTTATAAGGCCGTAGCCAAGCTCATCGCCTTCAAGATGCTGATTGGTCTGCAAGTCCTACAGGAGGTGTGTTCTTCCTCTTCCATACACACTCACTCCCATTAGCCCCTCAGTCAACCAACCCATCGCCAGCCTGCCCCTTTCCCTTTCAAGGCAGCATCCCCAAAGCCATTTCGCTGTATAATCACTAACTCACTCCCTTCAATAGTTGATCTGGTGGGGCCTGGAACGCGCCGACCCCTCGCCGCTCGACCCGACGGCGACGCTGAACCAGGCGGACCTGCAAGCGGTGCTGCCGCTGCTGATCACGAGCGTCGAGCTCGTCATCTTCTCGACCCTGTACCACTACGCGTACAGCCCGACGGCGTACCAGCTATCCTCCTACACGCCGGCCTCGTCGGACGACGACCTGGAGAGCAGCCACCACGTGCCCAGCAAGCCGGTGCCGACCGAGTACACGCACCACGGCGGGCTACGCGCCATCCCCACCATCCTCAGCCCCCGCGACATGTTCGCGGCCATCGCCTTCATCTTCCGCGTGGCCGGGGCCACGCGCGCGCTCGACCGCCGCTTCGCGCAGGAGAACGCCGCCGCCCTGAGCGCACAGCAGGGAGGAAACGACAACAACAGCAACAACCCCTTCCTCACTCCCGACCCCAGCCCCCGCGCTAGCCAGGCGCCGCCCGACGCCATGCCCTCCGCCTACGACGCCTACCAGCCGAACCATGGCCACGCCGCCCAGGGCGAGGCCCTCGCCCCCGGAAACTACGGCCTGGCGAGTTATCCCCAGCACACGGCGTACGACCCCACGACTACCACCGCGGGCGTCGAGCCCATGGCCCAGCAGGGCGGGTATGGCGATGGCCCGCCTGGGTATTACGATACCCGGCAATAGGGGGCGGTACTTCTTGGCGCGGAATGATGCGGGGAGGTTGATGTGCAGATGGGGAGATCATCGATTGCGCGGCCCGAGGCCGGGTTATGACAGGTATCGGTAGGAATTTCAGGTAAACCTTGGTTTGGGAGACAATTCAGCCGGAGTTTGGGATAGGATTTGAGGAGTGTACTTAGTACATTCACGTATCTGACGGGACGATGAGTTTGGAAGACAATTGTAGAACCATGAAAAACATCTTCACAAATATCAATATCTACAAGCACGGCCTGGCAAGTCAAGATCAGTGTGTTTGGTTCGAGTCGCCGTACTTGGTCGAGTCTGTCGTCGACTTTTCAGTCTTTTTATTACAAGTTCTTAAGCAATGCTATATACAAAAGCATCATCATCATCATCATCCTCCCCCTCCTCTCACTCTCTCTCTCTCTCTCTCTCTCTCTCTTTCTTCCTCTCTCCTCGCGCGGTTCTTACAACCGGTTACCCGCGCCGGCGGGGACGGAGCTCTTGATCTCGCCAGCGGGGCGGGCGGAGACGATGTTGGCGGCGCCGGCGAACTGGCCGAAGAAGCTGGAGTCGTTCTGGTCGAAGCTGCCCGAGCTCTCGAGGAGGTTCTCGACGCAGTCGCGGCCGAGGGCGGACCGGCAGGCGCCGAGGTCGCTGGCGGGCGAGGAGAAGAGGTGGCCGACGAAGCCGTCCTGGACGACGGTCGGGTCGTTGACGAAGTAGTTGCCCTCGTACAGGCCCATGCCGTCGTCCGTGCCCTCCAGCAGGTGCCCGCTGTTGGACTCCCACACGTTGTTGACCGCGTGCAGCAGCGTGTTGCCGGACAGAGCCGGGCTGCGGCCGGATGTCATGTACACGTGGTTCTCTGATGTTGTCAAAGTGGTGTCAGTCGGGACCAATACCTAGTAAATAATACGAGGAAGAAGAGAGAGAAAAACGTACGGTAGAAGGTGATCTGGTCACCGCCGCCGACCAGCTCAATGCCCCAGTAGGTGTGGCGGTCGCAGGTGGCCGAGTTGTCCGTCTCGCCGTTGATGAAGCTGTTGGAGATGGTCACGCCCTTGCTGGGGCCCTGGCCGAAGGCGTAGTGCTGGCGACCGAGGTTGGAGGTCTGCGGTGGTATCCTCAAAGTCAGCCGCGGCCGAACCATACCTTATCAAATCCTCAAGGTGTCCCTGGACTTCACTCACCGTAACGTGGTCGATCCAGATGTCGCTGGTGTCGGTGATGGCGATGGCGTCGCCGCCCCAGACGTATTGCGGGTTGAGGTGGGTGATGGCAATGTTCTGGATGATGATGTTGGACACCTGCGAGAGGCGGAGACCCTTGCCGTACAGCACCGCGTTGTCCTTGCCCACGAGGGTCTTGTCGCTCTTCACGTAGATGGGGTTGTACGAGGCCGTGTCGATCTGGACATCGTAGGTCGCACCGGGGCAGCCGTTGAGCGTGTTGAGCATTGCCTGTCCGCCATTGCTCGGGTTGCAGCTGTAGTTGTCACAGGCCTGCTCGGTCTGCGAGCCCTCCGAGCCGGTGAAGTCGTAGGTACCCGAGACCACGATGACCTGAGGGCCGTCCGAGGTCAGGTACTTCTTCAGCTCGTCGATATTCTTCGGGTACACGGGGGACGCGTCACCACCACCGGTCGCGCGGGCGCCGAATCCCAGGGGCGTGCCATTCACCACCGACGACACCGCACGCTTGTTCACCATGCTGTCTGTCGGCGCCGCTTGGCCGAGCAGGGCCAGGGCGGCCGTGGCTGCGAAGGCTTGCACAGTCTTCATGGTAGTTGATGAGTTGGGTTTAAACGAAAGTAATACTGTGAGTAAGCCTCGGCTGGTGGTTGTGGATGGCAGCCAAAGAGCAGCGATCGTCGCGTCTATTATATCTTGCCCGCGTGCTGGGTTTCCCCTATCCGGATCGGAGTGGATTGCCTGAATGCGACGCCATTCCCCTTACCCGGCAATGAGGTCTGACGATGTAACCAAAGACCGCGGGGCCAGCACCCTGGCGGCGGCTGTGAAAGGCGGGGACATCATGGACAGGGCCATCTTGGATCTGGCATCATCAAGGCATGCGCGTGGCACACTCCGAATCTTGCGGCTTTCGACAGACTCGGGATTGGCACCCAATCGACTTGACACAAAGGGGGCGCAGGCGGAGATTTGCAGTGCAAATGCCCCTGTCTGGGGCTCACGATCTCGCGGTCGGATCTTGGCCGAGAACAGAAGTCTATCCACCTTCAGGTCCAGGGCCGCCAAGGGCCGTCCGTGGGCGATGGGAACCCCTCCGCTCATTTACGGAAATGGAATCGTCCGAAGCTACAACCCCTGTGCGTGCTCCGGGCCCCATTCCGAACCCGGCACGTCGATCATTTGGCCCGGCTTTCAAAGAATCGTGACCCAAGCGGCCGTCGCCGCCGCCCCGATGCCGCCGACTTGCTCTCGCCCGGGAAAGCGTCGTCGCCGTAAAGATTCGAAAGCAGCTGATCTCTGAAGCCTGCTGGGGTGCTTAATCTCGAAGGGAAGGCGGAGAGACAAGGCGGACGAGTAGGTATGTCCAAGGCGGTTGGTGCAGGTCGTGGAACCTCATCCAGGAGTAGGAATTCGGCATGTGCCGTGTCAGTCAACTCTGTTATGGAAGGCATACCAATCGATATTACTTTGTTTGAGCGGTCGACAGATTACCTCCCGTTTACGAGGATGTTGGCGATGGTCTGATGGAACAACTATCGCCGTGGCATAGCAGATTGGCAGTTGTTCGCGGTAGACAACACTTGCAAAGACCGGGAGTCGTGCTGGAATGGGAAAAGGAAGTATTCGAAAGTTGGTTGACGCGGGGCCAGTACCAACGTTTCGACTCTCTCTTCACGGACTACCTATTCTGCAGCCCTTCCGAAGCGGACGGACTTGCTGTCCTATATTACTCGGCCCGGTCTCAGACTCCCTAGAAACCTGCACTCCCTTGGTAGTCTGGCTTCAAAAGGGTAACGGCGATTCTCAACGCGCTGTAGCCATCAGTGGTGAGAGTGTCGAAAAGGGCATGTGTTCCCTACATAGTAGACTCCAGTCAAGCCAGTGTACCCTGAGGGAGAACGAAGGACCGGTCTCGAACCTATGTTAGTATCTGCTTCCGTGATTGAGCCGTGGAATCGTCGAGTTCGCGAATGATCATCCCATGGGTACATATGGTAGAGCCATCAGTAGCAACGCGATTGACCCACTGGAAAGGTCCCAGAGAGGCCGAGAGCACGAAGACAGTCAACAATGTCAGTGATAGCCTGTACCGAGATCGGATCTGTCATCTCAACGACTACCCTGAGGTTCTCGGGACTGAGCTGAAAAGGACCCTTTAATTGTGTGTGTGTGTGTGCGTGTGTGTGATTCTCCACAGGTAAGCACCCTTGCCTTCAAGCAATCGGGCTATCGGGCTATACAACACTCGAGGTAATCATATCTCTCCGAAGTGACTATCAGACCACCATCTATTGCGGATCTGTGGTTGGCTTCGTCTTAGGGGGTCTCTAACGAAGATGTTAGAGAGCAGAGAGTCATTTCACCTGTGGTCGAGAGACACATTGACGTGCCCTCAGTCTTGACTCAAGCACCTATGCTGGAACTCGGCCTGTACCCCGACAGGTCGAAGACGAGACACCCGACTACGAGCACGGTAACAACGCTTGACGAAGAAGAGCGGTGGAATCAGTGCTGTCAAGTGAAGTATCTGGGGTCGGGGAAAAGACTGGGGGCCGGACTAGCGTACCTGAGCAGTGTGCTGTGATGATTGTATGTGTGCGTCTCGTAGTTGGACAGACGTTGCAGAAGGGGAGAATCAGAGGGTAAAGTCCAGGATGGGCGAGGTGTTAGTACGTCCGCACCGACCTTTTGGGCAGGTGTGATCAATCGCGATGTGGTGGGAGTAAGGGACTAAAAGTAGATGGGAGAAGCATGCTCCTTGCGCACCGGAAGGTTTGCGGTATCTGGCCCTCTAAGGCTGGCTTTGTCCTGGCTTAGTCACGGTCCTTGGTAGCGACTGCCACCGTCATGAGTTGTGTAGGTACTTACTTACCGCCCATAACTCTACTCTACGCTCTCCGAAAACGAAGTTTACCCAAAACTCAGGTACAGTGTAATAAATCCGTTACCGGCGATTATTCCAATGTGATCAGTCTATGGGATAATCAGTCGGGTATTTAACTACCCTACGGCTTAATCACGGTGGCAGAATAATCATCCAGGTGGTGATTGTCCCAACCGCTACCGACAGACTAAGTTGTAGAGCCATGCGTAGACTTCGACACGCTCAGGTTATTTGCCCTCTTCAATATCAGCTCGTACCCGGCGAGGGAGCTGACGTTTCGGGTTGTTACTACACGGTGTCTGTGCCTTTAAGGAGGACAGGTTTCTGGAAAGAAGACAAGCAGTGAACATGTAGCCAGTGTACGACCGTCTTCTTGTCGGCCACTGAGTGGATAAGGTATTGCGAGCAGTCACGAAAGACAGGCTTAAGGCATTGCCCGAAAGTCCAGAGACCACAATCTAGTCTTTATGATGTCTTTTGTTTTCCTCTAAAAAGCGTCCCAGCAACGCTCATAGCAATAGCATATCGTTCCCTTCTAACTTCCCTTATTCTCTTCGATCTCCTCAACTACTCGTCATCGTCTTCATCCGTTTCCTCCTCTTCTTCATCGCTCTCCTCCTCGGCATTCTCCAGCCACTCAACGAGAGGCTGACATTTCGCGCGGACCGCGTTCATCTGTTCTCCTTCTTTACTGCGTGCGTCTTTCCACCACGCAAGGATGCCCTCCTCCTCGACTACATCCAGATCGTACATCTGATGCAGCATGGCCGCGAGGATACTGCCGGCCTTTGCGGGCTCAACCGTCTTGGTGGTAGCCACGCAAGCCTTGTGGACGGCGAGCGTGAACTCCGCCTGTTCACTCACTGAGTTGCCACCCACACCGACGTCGGCGACAAACTCAGACGCACCCTTCTTGGCGGTGAAGGCCTGCTTAGCCGCTTTCGCGGGCTCCAAGGCTCCGGATTCGGGGATCGTAAGCTCGACGGTACGCCGCACGAAGGCCGTTGCCACAGCTTTGCGCATGGCCTCGTCGGACGCGTTGTTCGCGAGCCGAAGCGAGGTGAACTCCAGCTTCTCGGAGTCGAAGTTACCCGAGATGCCGCGTAACACTTCCAGCAGGCCATGGACGGCGTCCTGGTGGAATGTCGAGGAGCTGCCGTCGCCGGAGCCGTCCGAGGCGAAGGACGAGAGCCGCGACCTGGACGTGGGTTGGCTGGCCGCAAACGACGCCGCGTCGGACTCGTCGTCGGATATGAAATCGTCATCTGCCAGTGTTGACACGGAGGAGTCGGTTAGGTCATAGTCCTCTAAAGAATATATCAGAGACTTCTGTAGTCGCGCAGGGTCATCCTCATCCAGTTCGTCATCTTCGGGGTCTTTGAACACGCCGCCCTTGCCTTGAGGCCCTACGACTTCGGTCTGTGCTGACTGGGCATGGTTATTGTGGTCAAATAGAGAGAGCGGTGTAGAGGGTTTGATGTGAACCTTGTCGTCTACCCGAACTCCGAATGAAAGCATAGAGCCTTCTTGTATGGTACACTGTTTGCCGACATGCGATGCGTCGGCGAGTATCGCATGTTCGACAACAGCTCCGTCGTCGATAGTGACATCGTTCCAGATAAAACTATCGGTGATCGTGACGTTGTTCCCAATCCTGCAGTTTCGGCCGATGACGCTGTTAATGATGGTGCTATTGCGCCCGACACTCGTGTCCCTTCCGAGCATGGCATCTGCTATCTCGCAGCCATCGCTAACGGAGACGTCGTCTTCTTGGTGATTGTTCTCGTCGTACAGCTGGTACGTTTGACCCTTCATCAGGTTGCAGTCAGGGGTGAAAGGGTATGCCCAGCCGCCCAGTATGTCTCGGCTCATGGCGTCGTACATCTGCAGGTTGGACGCACGTGCGCAATAGCCATTCTGGACAATTTCGGTATGGATCATCTTTCCGTTTAGCTCAAAGTCCTTCAGGACTCCATGCAAGAAGTTCGCTCGTGGAAGCTCATAGTCGAAAGACTCGGACCAAAGGGCAAGCACATCGGGCGTGCAGATGTCGATCTCGGCGTCGATCAGATCGGTGCGCGCTTCGGCCTCGGCACCCTCCAAACAAGTCGGGTCGAGGTCGACATAGTGTTCGGACTGAAAGGGGTGTATCTCCTCGTAATGTAGACATCGCTTCTTTCTCGGATCGAGGATAAAGGCGGGTGTGAGGCCTTTGGTCTTGGTATTGTGGTCCTCGTCTCCAGCTTCGCGCAGAACCATGGTCATGCATGAGTCGCGGTTTGCTTCCCTTCGGGCGCGATGTGCGGCCAGAGCGTTGTCCAGAGACAGGTTGGACACGAGATCGCCGTGTACGAGAATGAAATCGCCGTCGATAATGTTGCGCTTGTCGAGATCACGCAGGAAGTCACCCACGGAGCGGGCATCGGCGACGCGGATGAAGTCGAGGGAGAAAGGACAGGACCTGGATATGGGCGACCAGCGGGAATCTTGAATGTACCTCTCGATCTGCTCGTGGTGTGCGCCGCAGTAGACAAAGACCTCCTGTACGCCGTTCATGGCAAGGAACTCGAGGGTATACTCGATGAGTGGGGTGTTGGCGAGGGGGAGAAGACACTGCGGCAAGCCCTGGATCAGCGCCCAAGACGCACGGAAAGATCAACTGTGGCTTGCGATGAACTTACTCTTGGCTTCTCGAGGCTGAAGGGCATGTATCTCGTCTGGAAGGTGTCTGCGATGATCTGTCGCGAAGGGCGCATCGCGTTAGCCGTAGCCAGAAAGCCCCGCGATGGTTGCGGGACCACCTACCACAGCCTGCAGCGCATCTTCTCTCTTCTCTTCAGATCCGGACTTGCCAGACTTCTTTCCTTTAGAGGCAGCGCCTCCGCGGGCAGCTTTGTTGTGCGACATAACGTTCTGAGTTGTGTTTGGGCTGGGGGAGAGTTGCGGTCGCAGTCACGGTCGCAAAGAACTATTTTTCGTGAAGGCCGCAGAATGACTCAATCGATTGAAGGTGGGACAGGAAGATGGCCCGGGGATTCTTGGCAGGGCGGATGGAGTGAGCTCTTGGCAGCTGTGAGAGAATGCTGCCAACTGGCGGTCTCTGAAAGCTGTACCCACTTATCATCTCCTCAAGTTGTCCATAGAATTACCTTTTGATTGCAGCTTGTTCCCCCTAAGGTAACGACAAGCCTCCTTCGATAACAAGTGATCGTTATCGTCGACCTGTCTGTGTTGGCATAAATATTGTCCCGTGTTTGGAGATCAGCATCATGCAGGAACCAAAGCTTATTCAGTTGGACCAGAATCAATGCCATCGCTGTTCACCTTCTAGTATAAGTTGGCACCCCGGTAAACGAAATTCAAGTGCCCAAATTCGTCACGGGATCTCTGTGTCATGACCAGTTATATCATAGAGCAATCGTTCTTAACCCTGATTGTTCTTAGGCCACAGGTAGCTAAATAAGGCGAAAAGATAATCGTGCGATGGTGATTATTCCAACCGCTATAACTGCGAGTGAATCACAACCAAGACGTCGGCTCTTGCACGCTTAAGGTAGTACTGTGTCCATTTTGAAAGATCAAACTGATGTCCTAGGTCAGCTGCTAACAGCATCTTGTCTCATGAATATGCGAGTTGGCGCGCACGAAGCTACGCCCGTCCGTACAAGACATCTATCTACCTAGAGGTTAGGTGATCCATCGGCGACTCCAGCTGCCGTTCCTCCTCCATTCATACTTTCAGGACGGACGCATCCTTCGTCCGAACCGACGGTCCGGCCCGGCTCCGGGCCGCGCTAGGTCTAGAACTCTAGACCCGGCGGGAGCGCTTCGCTTCCCCAGCGGTCTAGGCCGGTCGGTGGGCGCGCAGGGATGCGTCAGCTCCGTGGTACGGTGCGCGGTCTAGACCGCGGACAGGGACATGGCCTCGTGGGCTATTTTGGTCTTGTCTTGTCGATCAAGATCGAAGATTCCTGCACTGGCAAGATTCCGATCTGGATCGAATGTGGGTGGTGGTGGTGGTCCTGCTGCGTGTAGGGTCCGGTCCGTAGGGGTCTTTTTTTTCCCTTTGGCTTTCCTCTCGTTCTCTGGAGCGGGATGGGGTATGTAACTTATATACGTATCAGTCTCGCTGGTGGTGTTGTTCACCCTTCTTCAAGATTGCCCATCTGCCTTCAGAGCCACACGGCTACGTCGGACCTGATCTGATCTCCAGGTTTGCTCGCAGCTGGCCGTCTGCGGGAGTCCGCTCCGTCGTGCTCCGTGAGGTAGGGTTAGGTAGACCTCTCCCTGGTCTTGCCGCGCCTCTCACGACGACAGCAGGGCGTACTTGCTTTCCCGTCGCTTGGAAGGGAAGAATCAAGCCTTCGGCTCGAAATAGCTCAGAAACCGAGCAATCCGAGTGAGGAAGGAAGGGAATGTCATCAACTCTTATACCGCGACCGACCGCCTATACCCAGTCTCCCTAAGTTGCTGCGGCCGATCCGGGGTATTGGATCGACGCGGCCCCTGAACGCTCCCGGCGCGGTTCCAGAACGACCGGCCAGCAGGGTTGCTCGTTAGCCTGCCACGCTGCCAACGGCCAACGGCTGGTCTGGCCAGCGCGGCTAGACAGGGCCAGACCGACACATCGGGCTCGTTCATTGGCAAAGCTAGGACGCGGGAGACCTTGTGACGCGCCCTGCTATTAATGGGTGGTTGGCATGCTGCTGTACGTCAGATCCCTTGTCTCACGTCCCATCCCTCGGTCTTCGGTGAAGGAAGGTTCCTTTGGCATGATTGTACTTGGGTGGCTTTGCTACCTCTTCGCAAGCTCGAGTTCCTACTACGTCGGACTAGAATTCTCCTCTTCAAGAAAGCATTGACGGTGGTATACTGGCCTGCCCGTGACCCAATATAAAATCCCGAGTTCAAAAATGACATTGCTCTCCCCGCTGTAGATGCTGGCCTTTCTCATCTAAGCATAGGCGAGGTACCTTTCCACTCTGCATACCTGCAAGTACGAAGCACGTGCGGCTCGGCAGCTCTCCTGACCATCAGGTGTTTGCTGGGCTGCCTGCATGCGTTGCAGATAGACAAGGCAGTCAGGGCCGCGCCGGGCCTAGGCATGTCAGGACTGGTTCTTCGAACGCGAGCGAAAAGTCCAGAACGCTTATGCATACAAGGCCTGGGCAATAACGAGGCAGGAAATATAGTGTGGTATGCTCGGTGACCCAACATATCAGCAGCGAATGTCCGCTCATGGGGATTGCCTGCCGCCCTGTTCTCTTTGCTCCTCTTGGTTGCTTTCGGGCTTCGACGTGGGGATATTTCCCTTTCTTTACCCATGACTTTCCGTTTGATTGTCTAACTGTTGCCCGCGTGGACTTCACCCAGGCTTGACCGTCCACTTATTCTGTTCTTATCACTCTCCATATCGTGAAGGTCTACCCATGTCCTCGCGTTTCGTCACCCTGTAGGCGAAAGAATCGAACGATCACGAGAATTCCCCTTGTTCAGTCGAGCCAATGTCGAAATAAATTCGAAAAACACAAGACGGAGACGCCGCATCGGAGCGACCAGTCGGACTCCAGAAGGATATTGCTTGTCGTATACAGGGTTTTCAATTTCTATCTTGATAGAGCTGGGTCTTGTCTCGTCTTGGACCCAGTTTGAGGAAAATCACCACAGCACAAGGGCAAACCGGCCTGGTCTGGCATGATGATTGGCGAACGATCGTATAGCCCGCTACCCCATGAACTCGGATCGATGACTATCCATTCTCACGATCCTTCCCCTGTATCTTCGCGGTAACGACTGCGCAGGTAACCGAAGGTCACGAACGAACGTCCATTCAACCCTAGATTTTCTCAAGTTACGCTCCACCACATGCGATCGCTACACAGTCACATCATCATGTTGCGACTGTAGCGGCTTGTCTCGACGTTGGATCTCTGTGCCCTAATGGACAATAAGGTACATGCGCGGAGACCCAGACAGCCTCTGATGAATCCTCTTCGCCACTACAATGAGCCGTATTTCGGTTTCGGCTCCTTTCCTACATGCTACCAACAGCAACGCAGCCGCAGCGTTGCATAGCAGCAACTCAAGGGTATCTCCTCACGATCTATTGTTAAGATCTCTCTACTGTATCACCAACAGGCGCATAAATCCGAAACAGGTCGTTCGAGGTGCCAGGCTGGCGGATTTTGACGGCTTCATATCGGAAACGTTACGACGGCGACCAGGATCGACGTTCCAGGGCTATATATACAGGGTCGGAATCGGTGAAGTGTTCTGACGGCTCTTCCGATGGCGCATCACTGATTGAAATTTCCTTGTGGCCCGTATAGCCGTTGGCGCTTTTCAGGAGGCCCATCTTGTCGCTGCATGCCGTCGCCCATCCGTTGGGGACCGCCCATCTGCTGCATCATGACGTTGGCGTACTGCGGTTTCTGTGTGCCGCCCGGCGTGAGCGCCATTTGGGAGCCACTCCCGGCAGCCAGGTATCCGCCTTGGTCTTGGCTGATGGTTGGCGACGCATGGGGCATCTGATTTGGCGAGTGCCAGGATGCGCTCGTGGCAGGAGATTGGATGGGCGTCGTTTCGAATTTGGCAACGGGCCCTGACGAAGTTGCTGAGAGGGGAGCCATCCCCATACCTTGATTGGGGTACGTTCCTGGCGTCGGCGGCGGGTTGGGAGTCCCTCCATTCGGATATATCGAATCCATCATAGTCTCCGGCGGAGGTGGGTTCCGGAGGAAATGGGCAAGATGCTTCCTCAGCTTACCAATCATGCCCTCTTTAGTAAACGGTTTGGCCAACACATCTCGCATCCCTGAGTCAAGGTCAGCCACTGTCTTCCGCTACGGTACCCAGGCTGGCGCATGCTGCTTACCCCAGTGGAAGTACATCTCCAGGTCTTGCTGGTTGATGTTGGAGGTCATCGCGACGATGGGAGTGTTTGGTTGCACCTCGCGGATCATGGCCGTGGCAGAAACACCGTCGAGTTGAGGCATGACAATGTCCATGAAGATCAAATCGTAGACGTGCTGCCTCGAGTGAACCTTGTTGACAGCCTCCAGACCGTCACGCTACTCTCAAGTCAGTGAAATTGCGATCCACCGAACACGAGAAAATATCGACCTACCGCAACTTCAACGCCGCAGTCATACTGAGAAAGAAATTTGGCACCGATTCGAGAACAGGTCTTGTCGTCTTCCACGAGCAGAATGATGGGCTTTTTGGCTCCCCACTGCGAGCCTCCGCTCTGGAGCGCGGCACCAGGAGGGGTGTGTGATGGCATGGGCTGCTGGCTAAATTCCGTATTCGACCCCATCCCACTTTCCTGGCCGGGCCGGTTATACGGGATGTTGTTCATATGCTCGGGAGCAAAGGGGTCGATACCAATCGTCTGGCCAACCGGGTACACGAGATGCCTCATGTCGGTAAGTGGATCGTGGAGGAAGGGAGCGACGCCAGCAGCGCCGGGCGGCCCCATCATGGTGGACGAGCCAGCAGACTCAGGAGATCCGCCCGTCTGATGGAACGCGATCGACATGCGGTTGAGATCCCGATCCGCGACATGGTCCACGGTCAAGCCGTTGAGGATATCGCGAGCGCGGCGCAGCTCCAGCGGAGACTCGGATCCATCGGACAGGAGGTTGTTGCTGTTGCTGTTGTACGCCGGAGTGGAGTGGTTCGACGTCCGCGCCTCTTTCCTCTCCTGCTCGACTTTGTTCAAGTGGTTGATCAACTCGTTGTGGACCTGGTTCTGGGCGCGGACCAACTTCTGGAGGTGTAGGATTTCGTCGACGAAGATCTTGTTCGCGTTTGCGAGCTCGTAGTACGATTCCTGAAGCTGTTGGACCTGCTGTTGCTGGGCGGCCATCGTCTCACTAAGCACAATGACTTGCTGGTTCTGGACTCCGATCTGCTCTTCGTTGTTCTGCGCTTTCCTCGGTGCCGGTGCTTTCCTTCGGATGTTATCCAGGTTGTCCTTCCGGTCAGCTCGAAATTCGGGATGTTTGAACTCCCACGCCTGCACCCCGCGTCAGTTTGTTTACCTACGATCTCGACACCCGTGGCAGTGCAGTGCATATTGGCTTACCGATTTGCCGTACGGGGACTGCCCATGCTCTTCGCTCTGCCGAACCTTGTGGAAATCATATTTGTTGAGCTGTCGCACGAAGCTAGCAAAGTTACTGTGCTTGAAATGTTTTGGTAGAATGGTCTTGGTGAAGTTTTCGTTCTGGGAGCAGACTATTAGCCGGAACCGGCCAAGTAAGAGTAGAATCGGGCGGCGGGCTAGGAGAACAAGGCGGCGGACATACCTCGAGAACGACGAAACTATCGCCCTGGTCACCCCATCGCACCACTTCACTGTAGGCCGGATCCTCGAGCATTCTACACGTTGCATGCGGTCAGTATGGGCAAACAGACAACCGGGTCGCCGGGCCGATGGGCATTGGTTGATTTACTTGTAGAGCTTGCGAACCTAAACAGGCGACGCGGGCGGTTAGCTTACTGGCCAATGCAAACTCCCGCGACAGCGCGGTCTCGTCTCGGATGTGGCAGCTGCAACTATCGGACGAGGGGGATTCAGGACTCACAAAGTCGCTAGAATTGTTGCTGGAGCCCTGCGAAACCGCGGGCATGTCGCCTTCGGGGGGCATGGTAGGCAATCGGCCACGGGGCCCGCGGACACTACGGTTGGGCCGGGGGATGCTGGCTTGGGCAGTGTGTAGGTATGTATGTATCAGGAAGCGCGCGACGGCAGGATGTCTTTGGAGGTGAAGCTCGGGCGGTAGCACGGCGAGGTGGCAATGCGAAGCTGGTGCGACAGGGTCTCTCGTCGAGGTGGTACGCTTGCTGTTTCCTTCCGGCCGAGATCCTCAGTGTCTATATCAATGGCCCTGCTCGCTCTGTTGATTCCAGCGCGCAAAACACGGATGGCCGGGTTGCACTGGCTGAAGCGTCGTCGACCGTAGTGATTGCCCGCGCACGGCGTGTTGGGCGAACTTGGCCAAGTGGTGGTTGGACGGATAGCAGAGAGCGACTTGCCGTGTCGATCGCGACGATGGTGTTTGTGTGCTTCGATCGGACTCTTGACTGCCAGCGTCGGTGCTTGCTCACGACCAGGGGAGGACAATGGGAAGAGGTCGCAAGAGAGCGATCCCGTGGACAGACAATGGGCAGCACGCACTCGCTATGCTGCTTGGTCGTCGCAGCTGAGTCGAGGTCGAGGACGAGGCCGAGGTCGAGGTCGAGGTCGGGGTTCGACACAGAGCAGGAGGTGGTATGCAGAGGCGTGGTGTTGTACGGTACTGTGTCACTGGTTCTTTCAATTCAATGGGCGACAGGGCTCGTCGGGAGTCGGCTGAGGTACAAGAGCATGTCGAACCGAGGTTGTAGGGGGAATGCCTGGCTACTGCGCTGGTGCTGGCAGTGCTGCGAGAATGAGAAAAAGAGAGAGAGAGAGAGAGAGAGAGAGAGAGAGAGCCCCTTGTCCCTTGTGTCTCGCGTCGGTCGAGGCGTCTCGATGTCTCGATGGCTTGAATGCCGCTTTGTGCTCACACACACGCTCTAGCAAATGCTGCAAGAGAAGCTTAGGCAGACAGAGAGGAGCCAGACTTTAGACAACCAGAAAGCGGGTTGGGTGGGAAAACAACTTGAACTTGGCCGCAAATGATTGCATGGGCGGAATGATTGAATAATAGACTTCCCAGGTCGGCTAAGCAGGAAACAGACGAATGAGCGGACGGCTGCTGGGCCTTCGGAAGCCCGCGGGCCCTCCTTGGCCTTGGCTCTCGTCCACTACTGCCTGAACCGGACTAAACCCGTTGGTTGATATGACATATTTCCTTACCGATCGTCGCTGTACTACGTCGACACGCGCCGCCGACTAGAGCTGACAGACAGGAGGGGCTAACGACCTGCTTGTGAGACTACTACGGCATATAAGGTATAGGTAAGTATGGAAGGTGATTATAAGTGTGCAAGATCTGTCTGTGTTGACTGTTGAATCACCTTGCCTCTCCTACCGTAGTCGTCGGAGGACCATGAACAGCGACAGGAGCCAGAGAAGCCCAAGTGCAGGAATCAAGGGGCCCCTCTATGTGGATGAGAGGGTGGCGGATGAGGGACGAACTCCAGAAAGGGGTTGGAAAGTTGGAAAGAGAGGACCAGAGGACCATCAATTCATTGACATTGAGATATTACCTTATGCAATGAGAGTGAAGAGAATAAGTGGAAGGACCTCAGCCTATCCTGGATGGACAAAGAAGGCAAGAAGGCGTTGGAGGAAAAGAAGGAAGACGGGTTGGGTTGGTAAGTGCATTTGTTGCTTATTACAACATGCTATGTAAGTGCGTTGGTGTCGAATACTGCGTCGTATAATACGAAGAACACTACACCACCATCGAATCCTTACCCGTACAATGGACACCACCTTACCTTAGCAGCGATATACAGACGAGGCCAAGCGGTGGTATACGGTGGATCTGAATTGGCTGCATAGTCATTCCCACTTACATAACGCTGCACAGCATGCTTCCCCAGTCTCTGCCCTCTCTATACACGTGCCTCGAGTATTGCCTCGTTCACGGGTCGGTCACTGCCATCGACCTCCTC
Source organism: Xylariomycetidae sp. FL0641 (assembly GCA_022376655.1). Taxonomy (NCBI): domain Eukaryota; kingdom Fungi; phylum Ascomycota; class Sordariomycetes; species Xylariomycetidae sp. FL0641. The sequence continues at coordinate 110,948 of JAJJKE010000075.1, forward strand.
TTCACTCCGGGCTGAATGAGCAGGTAGGTATGGCTCAAGGGTCGCATCGGTAGGTATATACCGGGTTACCCTTTCCGATCTCGTGGCAGCGCAGTTCAAGGTAAGTACGTAAATTGAACGAATTCCGAGCTGATGGGTAGGCAGGGCGGATTCCAAACTGCTGCGCTGCCATGCTGCACTCGGTAGGATCTCGGTCGATGCCTACCTTATCTATTGGTGCGCCCACGACAGCTCAAGCTCTACTATATAAGGTATGTTGGTATGTACAAGACCTGACTGGTTGTGCTCAGGCCGTGAGGTACCATCCCATCTCACCAACCCTACTTCTCTTCCCTCCCCCGTGTGCTAAGGTACTAGGTAAGCCCGCATGGATCGTGCCATGCTTGCTGCAATTGTGCTGCGGGGAAGACATCAGCAGGATCGCCGACCTGCTCAGCACTCACGACGGCAGCCATTTGCACTCGTCAGGCGGAAGCTGTTATGCTTGGCACGGATACGCTGCCGTGTTCAACCACAACAGCGTCAAGAACGTGCTCAAGTCTTGAGAATCAGGGTCCAGTGGATATGCGGAAGGGTGTGACCGAAAATATACCCTGCAGGGCACTACAGTGGGTAGCCTGGCGACCGACAACTTGACAGACACAACAGACTCCCATCGGCCGATGCCATCTGTGTCGTCCAGGGCGCATCCCTCTGGAAGTGTGGCATACCACTAGTCGGCTCAAGGGCATGGCCGGCACAGCATGCCAACCAAGGGCGAAATCAAGCGAGGCGGAGGAGAGAGGAAAATTCTGCTCAGGGCTCTTATTAGAAGGTCGCGAGTCCAGTCAGGCTCGATAAAGTACTTACCTAAAGTAGGTACCTAGGGCGGGCGCGCTTCGGGACAGGGATGTTATCCGCTCATTCATTCACAATGACAACCCACTACGAATACAGAAGGACAACTTCTGAGCGGCGACGTTGAACAAGGCACTCATCACTACGTCGAGCCAACCTCAACGGTTTTCTATGCGTTGGGTCACGCGTACTCTGTTGTGGCGCCAACCTGACACCCTTATACACACTGAAATGCTGCAACTGTGCTGACTATACGTACCATCCATTGAGGTGATCCGGCAACTCGGCTGGAGAATTCCCGGGCTTCCAGGGCAGAGGCTCAGGGTCCCTGAACCGTACCTTGTACCCTTGCTTACCCTTTTTGCCAGTTTTGTATTGGTCGTGTCGTCCACTGCCACTGGGTCCTTTCTATCGCAGAGGCCTGCCCAAGAAAAAAAAAAAAAAATCCTGCGAATACTTCCATTACCATTGAACGCCAGGCGCGGACTTTGGTGAACTGTATACTCAATTGGGGAAGTCAAGGTCGTGTCGATTTGGATGCTTACGATTCCTTGTTTTGCCTCGTGCCACCGCACGCCGTTGTTCAGCCGGCCTGAAGCTAGCGAGGCCCGCTGGGGGTTGAGTTGGGAGGGACGCAGCACAACAGTCGACAGCGTCAGGCTCGCCTCACGACCTCACCTATCTCGTCGGCGGATCCTTGCCCGAGGGCGGCTCGGCGATGAGGGATGACGGCACAGCCTTGATCTGTCCCATTCTCAACACATCAGCGACCGTACTTGCGAGAGCATACTGGTTTGAGAGCTTCATTGGGCACAGATCCGTGTCCTGCGCGCGGATGGTAAGACTCGGAGGCTTGCTTCTCTCGAGCCAGCTACTACTCTCTGCCACTCCTTCACCACGCCGACGTCGCTGACTATGGCGTCACGCTTGACGCACGGCGTGCGCGAGTGCGCGGGTCAGATCCGCTAACAGAAAATGATCGATGCGCTTTACCAGAACAAGCAACCCCCAGCCGCCAGCACAGATGGGAGGGGGACCCCAGTGCCGTCCGATCCAGCATCACAGCTGGTCCGACCTAAACCTGAACAAGAGATCGAATGAATGATGGTTACGAGTTTCTCTGTGCGTATGTATATCCCGCCGGCATCTCACTGGCGAATAGTAACAAAGACGGGATTCTGGTGGAAAAGGGGCCTGTGAGGAGGAAGGGGGGGCTGTTGAACAAGCTGTGCCATGTGCGCCACCGTCCTCGCCATGGTAATGGCACGCGCACATATCTCAACTCGTGTGCATGTCTTGTCTTTAGCCCAGCCCACGGCCAAGTCCGCCGCCCCCTCCCGCTGCCGCCTCCGCCTGCCGCCTCCGCTCCGAAGCCTCGTATGGGAGCTGGAATGGCGCAAAGAAGCTAAGGACCTGCCTATGCCCCTTTTTGGAATTACGACAATACACTACCACATCATCTACACGGGGCTGGACGAAGAGAAGTGAACGACAAAGCGTCTGGCGTCACAAAATCCCCGAATTCCCCGGATATGGGAAACGCCCTTGCGCCGGGCCACTGGCGTACCTAGGGTAGCACGGAGGGAGGCATCGTCTGATTGTGACCCTCCAGCCTGACTCGTACTGCATTGTCAAGGATCCAGCGACTGCGTGCGTGCTCAATCACGCGCCGCTATCGTCGACTGATGAGGCTTTGGCGGTTTAGCCCCTCCTCCGAGTATGCAGAGCAGAAGAAAGGGGAGAAAGAAGGCTAGTTCAACGGCAGCGACCTACCTACCAGCCAGTGAGGCAAGGTGTGGCCGGTTGCGCTAAACGAGCGAAAGTTTTTTTGTACATGATAAGGATGTGATACATCGGGAGTCCAATGAGTACTTTTAACCCCACCACACTCGGCCAGATCACCCAGCCCGGAAGCAGCGCGCAAGGGCTGAACCACCACCGATACGATCCATATCCCATCCCGTCACCTCCCCACACCGCCATACAGCCGCCGCCAGCCGGAATAACGCATCGGACCTGGTTTGACTCGTACTTGATCGTAGTTTGTGAGGTACTTGGATGCTCGAAAAGTGGTGTGCTTTCTCGGGGGCTCGAATCCGCGACCGGTGACTTTAGAGTTTCGCTGTGGCGGAATAGGGCATTCGATCCCACTCTCATCACCATGAGGCAAGGTGTGGCCGGTTGCGCTAAACGAGCGAAAGTTTTTTTGTACATGATAAGGATGTGATACATCGGGAGTCCAATGAGTACTTTTAACCCCACCACACCAGCCTTGCGCAGCAAACAAGCAACATTTGCCGGTAGCGCTGGCTCGTACCTGGCATCGATAGTGCGCGCCCGGACGGCCGGGGCCGCTGCTTTCCTTTCGCTCGCGCCGAGGGCTAGCAGCTGCTGGTTCGGACGACGCGCTGCAGGGTGCTGGCGTCGACGGCCTTCACCTCACGCGACTCGGAATACCTAGGTGAGGACTAATAGCTACCTATACCGCCTGCGCCAGGAAGGGAAGGGGACCTCAGAGCCATCCGAAAGGAATTGGTACAGGCTCCAAATCTCCCAGAGCATCCGCGCTCCCCTCACAGGGTCCTCGTGTCCCTAGTCCCGGGACCTTGACCCCGCCTTGCCTCACCTCACCTACTACATACCTACTTACAGACATGCGCTCCTCCTCAGCTGGCACGCGGAGCAATTTAGCCCATCGCAGCCCTCCCAATCAGCCCTGTACCGAGATTGTTCTGCCTCCGGTTTATCCAATGCTGTGTGTGGTGCCATGCATACCTACCTACATACACCATCGACGGTGCGCCGGCCGGCAGGCGGGCAGGGCACGTGTGGTACTGTAGGTACTTACTTGAATGTAAGCCGATGATGACGCGGCGGCATACCACCCGACAGGACATATTAGCCGCCGCGGCTCCCGCTGCCGATGGCCCCAATATAAAGTACCTACTCATATCCTCTACGGACGCAGCAGCAGCGTCGCACGAAGCGTAGGTATAGCGAGCACATTATGAGAGGCTTCGGTTGACTTGCTTTCTGGATAGATAGAGGAGTTGAGGTACTCTGCGTCGGCAGCCACCGAACGGGACGCTGTCTTGGACACGTGGTTGTGTCGACATAAGAGTCTTCCGGCCTCTTTGGCCCGGCCCGGCGTGAGAGGGCGGTTTGATAAGATTGGGAGTGTCCGGTTGGGTTGGTTTGGCCTTCAACCCACCCCGCCTTCTCAGTTCTAGTCACGGGAAGAGTAAAGTACGAGTGATGATCGGAATTTAGACGGGTCTTCTCGAGGACGCCTACCACCTGTCGTTACTAGGCGGCGCGCGTTTGGGCACCTTGAATGGTCAAGCGGCTTGACTCCGTGAGGCTCACTGGATAGGTACCTAGTCAGCAGGCAGGAGGATGAGTGACTGAATGGACTGCAGTAAATGCACATCACGGCTTGATGATACCAGTGATCGAACCGGTAATTATCCCACTGCAAATGATGAATTAAGTTACTTACCTCGGAGTTGTTCTTCGGGTGGCATAGAGTCTACAACACGCTTCACTGTAGTCACCAGGTAGGTGATTGGAGGTTTCAGTACTGGAGTGTCCCTGGCTCCACCTTCGGTAGCTCACGCGTCGCGGTCTGTTCCCTAGATCATACTTGTAGCTCGCGGCCTCTTGACAACTATGTCTAGACAGATACCAGGAGTCGTTAGTCAGTAGGTAGGTATCGAGTAAACTCAACGGCAACTGAAGGACGGAAGTGTGAGGGATCGCATCTTGGACCGTGACTAGGCTGGTAAATGCTTGTACATCGTCTTCAATGGGATAACCACAATAGGGCGATGACCTATGACCAGAGTTTGGGCAAGTGCGAAAAGGACCTCGGCGATTTTTCGTGTAGATACCATCCGGTACACAATCGTGGGAGAGCCTCACCGTTACCAACCTGCCACAAGCACCTGCGTTGTCAATGTGCCCTGGCAGTGTATGACTGAAGCGACCCATCCAAAGGATAACATAACCAAGATGAGAGTCTAGAGATGTTTACTCGGTCATTTCATCATATCGTGGGATAATCGCCGACAGTGCGATCACGCCGCTGCACGTTCTACCCGTCACCTTAGCTATGCCGCAGGTTCACCAGCGAAACCAGTACCAAGAGCTTGTGGAAAGTCTAGAACGTTGATTCCTATGGTGTGCTATAAGTCGCCTAGTCGTTCTTCTCAATTCGCGTTGACGCGGTCTACATAGCCCTCGAAAGGTACAATTTGGAATGCAAAAGGCGCAAAGCAAATGCGCCGAGACAGTTGACCCTGAACATCTCGTCATACATCGAGCCAATGTCGTACACTCGTCCGTTAATTGCAGCCAGCTCTAACCAGGAACGATCACGGCCGGCATGGTACTGTTCCCACTGTAGGTTCCGAAGGTGCCTGGGTAGTCCGCTCCGATGTTGTCTCTGTCGTTCTCAGGCTTGAAAAGAAGCATCTAGGGTTTGAGAGCGACTAAGCCCAATCCGCACCGACAGCTGCGCTTGATTATACCGGAGTGGACGTGGAAAGAGCCCACCTCGGGATTCAGAGGACCTCGTCGCTCTTCGAGAGATAGGGCTTGAACAGTTCCATGGTAGTATCCCATTACGGGTTGCTTCTCGTCTAATCGCTGGAGCAGGTGCGTGCAGAACTCCGGGTAGTTGACGCATACTGACTGGTAGACCGACAGCAGCTTCTTCGTCTTGGCGCTGTAAAAAGCATAATCGGCCATGAATTCCTGTAGTACGTTCCCTTGGTATTCTAACTTGTAGGCTTGCTCAATGAAGTCAGGTGGTGGGTGACTACGCCTTAGAGAGAACTCGGTTTGCCGGAACGCGTCAAGGGTATGATTAACCAGCTCTTCCCATTCGTACTTCAGTCCGAAGATGATCAGCTTGAGAAGGAGTCTCTGGTTCTTGTCTGCCTCGTTGGCGATATTTCGTGGTATGCAAAGGGGAATATTGCCGGGATTACCGGGAGGAAGGGTATTGTCACCTTCCTGCTTCACCAAGGCATTCGTTCTTGGCTCAAGGGACTCGATCGCGCTGGGTGCTGTGCAGGCCCAATAATGTCTGAGACGCAGCTCGTCGGCCGACCACCCTTTCCACTTGTCCATGCAGCAGATGTGCTCATACACCTCGCAATCCGGCGGTTTCTCACTGACGAACGTGGGCCTCCAGTCAAGGGTTGCTGTTGGATAGTCTGCGCAGGTAAGAGAGGCCTGAATAGAGGCCTGAAAGAATTGATCGAAATCGCCGATCGGAAGTCCGATGTTGTGAAAGAGCAAGTAGGCAAGTGAATTGAATACTTCCGGTTCTTCCTGCGGAAGCTCCATTACGCCTCCCCCTTCCGTGCCGGTCTTGCGACAGATTGGGGCAATGAAGTCGAAAGGTATTTGGAATGCGAGACGCTCAGGACCGACCAAAACCCTGACATACTGCAAGCCCGTCCTAGGATTTCAGGCTAACGTTAGCACTTGCTCGTCATTGCTGATGATATGGAGATTTGGCAGAAACTCACGCTCCTTCCGACATGTTGGGGATCTCGGCTGGGTCCATATCGTAGTACAGAGACGACTGGCGCATGGGTGCTGCTGGTGGTGTGTTGGATGATACTCTGCCTGATTTCTCGTCAGAAACACATTACTGGATTCATTTGAAGCATTTCATCGCCGGCTCGGACTTGAACCGGGGGGTAAAATCTTACCTGATGAAGAAGGTCGGTCTAGATGAGGTAGGCGCAAGGTTGGAAGGGGAGGCGAGTAATACGAGGAGACACACAACCTTGAACCCGAAGGTGCACTCTGCGAGGAAGCTTGTGTGGGTGAGGTGGGATGGACGAGGCGCGGCTGGGGCTATTCAAATCACTTCCTGGGCAGGTACTTAGGTACATTGACAGTAGGTAGAAGAAAACGGGAAGCCGCGAGCATTGGTGGATCACGCCTGCCTCCTAGAATACCCAGGTAGTGGACCTTATGGGAGGCACCTTCCAGCTTGCCTTATGTCTGCTGTAACTCGAAAACATCCATTTCGTGTGGGTGCCGATCGAGACTTCCGGGCCCTGCAGGCAGCAAGCCAGAGTGTGAGAACCAGACGCCCTTCCTACCCTTGCAGCGGACGATAACAAGACCCCTTATATGGGCTTGTCCGCTCTGTAATAGGTACACTGTACTCTTAAGAATTACCGGCCAGTTCATCTCTCATCCATATTCCAGTAGTGACACACTTCCAGGTTGTCACCAATTTGATCATCCTGCCACTATGGTCAGACGGCAGGGTAAACGAGATTGGATATGATTTTTCTCGAGTACAATCATAATGGAATACCCACCAGTGTTATAATTAGCTTCACCAGAGAATATCCGCCTGCTGGACTGCCAAGCCCAGCTTTGCAACGTGAGGCACGCCAGCGAAACTCATGTGATCGCAGCAAAGCTGACAGGCGACACACGCCCGACCACGACAGAGCACCGTATCCATCTAACTACCCAAGATTATTATAGAACATCTGGATGCTGGAAGTTCGGCATCATATTGGTTGACAAGGCTAGAGTATCGGGAAGAAGTGTTCCTGGGTGCTTCCTCTGGGTTCTTTCGTTTCCAGCAAACCCAGTTCTACCAACTGCACAACACTATTTGTAGTCTACAACCAGATATGATCTCTTGAAGGTGGTATTGGTAGTGAGAACACCTGGGTGCAGATACGGAGAGCAACGTTCAATGGATGTACTCTGCGGTACTTGTTTCGAAGTAGAGTGCAGGTGTTGGATGAAAGGAATCTGCTCGCTGGAGCGATCAAGACATAGAGGACAGGAAGGACCGGTGAATGCCAAAGAACATCGTACATAGAGCTATTGAGTATCGTGCTGATTGCATAACTGACGACATTGACAGAGGAGACGATTGTCTTGCAATAAGGAGGCTGACAAGACCGAAGTGTGAACAGGTCCCAACGATTGATGCCCTGGAGGTCGAAGCGGGATGCGGATCCGGGGACCCCCTGCCCGAAATTAAGTGGGACCGCTTTACGCGCAGACGCGCCGCGACGCGCCGTATCGTCCCTTCATGTCCATGCCCCTCCAAACATCCATGTGCATGTACAGCTTGTGGGAAGACTGATACTACCCAATAGTCTACGTGTATACTCAACCAAGTCACTTCAAGGGTCATTGCAATGCCCCATTCCGTCACAGAACCATCAAAAGACTCTCCAGCTCCGGCGGAAGCAGACGACAAGATGGCGGATGCGCCCGCACAGAACGACGACGGCCAAGCTGCCGACAACGACATTCCCATGGCTGAAACCGAGCCCACACCGGAAACAACTAATGGCGATGGCAAGAAGGAAGTGAAGCTAGAAGATCTATTTGCAGATGTTGAGTCCGACGAAGAGTTTCCCAGCTCGAGACCAAAAGACGAGAAGGCCTCCAGTCCCCCAATAGCACCATCATCGCCAGTGTAAGCCAGCCGGCCCGGTGACTCTGCGCCTAAATCCCGGGCAGCTTGGATTGACCTGTGATACAGCGACATCGAGACAGATTTCAAGGCCTCAGACCCCGAGGTCATGCGCACATTCTACCAGCGGTTATTTCCCTGGCGCTACCTCTTCCAATGGCTCAACCACAGCCCGACACCGACGAACGACTTCGGCCATCGCGAGTTCGCTCTGACGCTACCCCCCGACATCTACGTGCGATACCAATCCTACCCGACAGCCGATCTGTAAGCCGCTCGCTGGGCATCCGAGGCTCCCCACGGCGTGGACGAGACACTGACAGGCGAACCCAGGTTGCGCAAAGACATAATCCAGAAGATGCCGTCCCGCTTCGAGATCGGCCCCGTGTACACGACGAACCCGCGCGACCGCAAGACGCTGCGGAACCTGAGCGCGTTCAAGCCACTGGCCAAAGAGCTGTGCTTCGATATTGACTTGACGGACTACGACGACATCCGCACGTGCTGCGACAAGGCCAACATCTGCCACCGCTGCTGGCGCTTCATCACCATGGCCGTCAAAGTCGTCGATGCTGCCCTGCGCGACGACTTCGGCTTTAAACATATCCTGTGGGTCTATTCGGGACGTCGAGGTGCCCACGCCTGGGTCTGCGACAAGAAGGCGCGCGAGATGGACGACCAGCGCCGGCGCGCGGTCGCCGGGTACCTCGAGGTGATCAAGGGCGGCGCGCAGAGCGGAAAGAAGGTCAACGTGCGGCGGCCGCTGCACCCGCATCTGAGGTGCGTCCAGTCCAAATTCTAGCATCTCCTTTTCCACCCGCTAATCCCATGTCCCCCGTAACAGCCGCAGCCTGGACATCCTCGCGCCGCACTTCCAAAGCGACGTGCTGGAGCAGCAGGACCCGTGGGCGACGCCGGAGCGCGCCGAGCACCTGCTGTCCTTGCTGCCGAACCGCGAGCTGAACGACAGCCTGCGGAAGAAGTGGGCGTCGGCGCCGGGGCGCAGCAGCGGCGCCAAGTGGGCGGACATCGACAGCGTGGCCAAGAGCGGCGCCCACAAGTCGCTGGACACCAAGGCGCTGCTGGCCGCCAAGCAGGACGTCGTGCTCGAGTACGCCTACCCGCGCCTCGACATCGAGGTCTCCAAGAAGCGCAACCACCTGCTCAAGTCGCCCTTCGTCGTCCACCCCGGCACCGGCCGCGTCTGCGTCCCCATCGACGCCGCGTCCGATGCCGCGCTCGAGGCCTTCGACCCCCTCGCCGTCCCCACCGTCAACGCCCTGCTCGCCGAGATCGATCGCTACGAGGGCGAGGCGGATGCCAAGGTCCCGGATTGGGAGAAGACGAGCCTGCGTCCGTATATCGAGCACTTCCGCTCTTTCGTCCTCGCGCTCATGCGTGATGAGGGCGGCAAGCGCGAGAGGGAGGAGGACGGGATGGAGTTTTGAGGTGCTGGTGGGGTGGAATGGGATGGGATAGGAGAGAAGGGCTGTATGGCAGTGTAAGGATTGATTATATGACCTGTCATGAGTTTGGATGGCATCGCGGAATCACCGGTAACGTCCATGAGGGAGGCTGTCGTGGACTCGGCGTTCAGGAATGCGATGTACACTTGTATATATCATCTACCGACATCGGGTCAGGTTGTTACTGCATGGAACACAAAGACAGACGATGTCTTTTTTTGCGACGTCTGCGTCCCAACTTCTTGTGACAGTGCCCTGCTTTTTTCTCCTTTTTTCTTTCTTTTCTTTTGGTGGGGGGTTGGTGTTAGGGGTATTCAAGTCAAATATTCTCTTCAATTGCCTTACAAGTACGGCTACATTAGGCAGTAAGTGAGCATACATTAGGAGGAAGTCATAATTTCACGGAAAATCAGGCAAGATGGGAAGATCACTCAATTCCTTGTAAAAACCAGCCTTTGTCTTGCTGCCTTAGTCGCCTTAACGCCTATACGTCCTTTCCATCCCTTATATCTAGGTACCTAAGTAAGTAGGAGAAGGAGGTACGTTGCCACAAGAACGCCAGTACAGAACACCTAATTGACCTTCAAAGAAGATGCGTGTGTAAAACATCAAGGGGTATGTCGAATCCATCGTACAAACCATTTACTCCGACAAGATCGTGGACTGGTTTCCGGCTGGTTGCACCCTCGCAAGACGCACTAGTGCGTCCTCTTGAGAGAGCAAATGCCAGGTCCCCTCGCAGGAAACGTTCAAACCCGGAAGGCATCTCTTAGGAGCACTACTCAAGAATGACCCTGTCCTCGACGGCCAGCTCTGGGACCGCAACTGGAAAATTCATCAAACCTAGGCATCGAAGGAGTCTCAACCAATGATCGGTCTCAAGAAAGCCAAGATGCTGTTGCAAAACGAGCATACCGTCTGGCCATTAATGCTTCAAAACCAGGACCAGAAGGAAGTCCCAAAGACCGAATCTGCCCACTTAGTAAAAGTTCTGCAGATCCGGGCCGCCCGTGCCAAAGCCCGAGGGGCCGGTCGGGGGCTGCCAATGTCCACCACCACCGCCGCCTTGTTGGAAAGGCTGATGGCCGCCAAAATGGTGAGGATGCTGTTGATGCAACTGGGGCCCACCATGGGGAAGAGACGGAAAGCTGTCGTCATAAGACACGCCGGAGTTCTCCCTCATGCCCACATCGTCGAGGGATCTGTAGCCGCCTCTACCGCCGCGTCCGCCTCCTCTGCCGCCCCGGGCACCGGCACGATAGCCTCTGTTAGGACCATTGTTGCCTCGGAAGCCGCCTCGCTGACCTCGGCCAGAGTGGTAACCACGCGGGTTGTGGTTATGGTAGTTGTTGTGGTTGTTGAAGTTGCGCCCACGCGAATCGTCGTCGTTCTGGAACTTGCGTTTGCCCTTGTTGGGGAACAGACTGTCATTCTCATTGTCGTGTGCGTCCTCAGGCTCGATGCGCAGCATCACCTTCTCCCCAACCGTCGTATCGAACACGAAAGCTTTGTCAGGGGGCAGGGGCTGCCACTGCGTGATCTTGTTCGCGTCGGAAGGACGAGCGCCTCTTTTCGTGGCAACTACCACCGTCGGCGTAGCTGAATCCGTGTGGTATTTCGCATTCGGTACAGCCGGCTTGACGGATACGGCCCAAACGCTGTTCTCAAAGGATCCTATGGCGGTCGCCTCCCACTTCATTTTCGCATGCATGCCTCCAATCTTGTCGAGGACGTGCTTTGGACAAGGACGCGCGCAGATCATGATGGCGTTCGCATGAAACTTGGGGTCGGCGTTTTCGGGGAGGTAAGGGGCAGTAAGGGCAACCAGCCGCTTCGTATCCTCGGAATCTAACATGTAGGCTGTGAAGAAGACGGTTTTTCGGATAGCCAGGCGTCCGCCGCGACCTCTCTGTGAAGGTTTCTGACCTACGATCGCATTGTGGCTGTTGACAAGATGCTGAACCTCAGCGACTTCAACGACGGGATCGAGTGTGGTTGAGATGTCGGCCACATGGATGACTTCGCTCGTGATCGGGCCTCGTGTAGCCATGAGAGGACCCCGTAAGCCTGACTGCTTGTCGTTGTAGTCAGCAAAGAACTCCCTGAAGCCCATGACATGCTTTATGCGGTCCTCGTAAATGCGTATCTCCTGCGCGTGCTTGTAGGTCTCGACGGTGGCTTCGAGGAAGGCCTGCTTGAAGGCCATTGTGCTCTTGAAACGCTCGTTGTTCGGTCCAACCTCCGGCTTCAGTCCCACCAGGTCAAATTCGAGTCCTTTGCTCTTGACAATGCGCTTGATAAGATCGGAGAAACCGCGCTCACTGCGTCCAGTCAGGAGCACACAGAGGGCATCCTTCTGCTGCATGCTCAGCCGGACCAACTCGACGATTTTCTCGTTCCACCATCCCTCCCAGGCCTTTGCCTCCTCGCGGTCGACGCCATCACCGGTAGCAGCTAGGATGCGCGAGTCGTGCCACCAGCCGCCGTTGACGAAGATATCGGGACTGCCCAGCTGGCCGAGCGTGGGTGCATTCCAGAGCCGCGGGTTTGGCAGAGGGGTCTGGAACAGGGTGTTGTCGAAGTCGTAGACATGTATGGTTTCGATCTTGTCTGCAGCTGCACAAAGCAAAGCTAGGTAAATACTGTCGCAATACGCGCATGAGACAGAAGACATGACTTACATGGAAGCTGCTTGTCGAGAATAGACCATCTGCTGAGGGCCGTTACGGTATGCGAGGAACCATTGGCAGCGCCATTGGCACTTGCTTGACCATACCACGGCGCCATCTTGCGGCGCAGAAGCTGGCGTGTGAGGGAAACAGTGCGGGAGAGGCGATAGAGGAACATAAACCTACGATCGCATGGCGTGGCGGCTTTGGAGTTGACATTTGTTGGCGTGGGCTGCGCGCAGGTTGAAATACCTTACCGAGCGCGCGGAATGGGCTTGCCAGCGTCAGGTGCCTTACAGCAGAGCTCTGCAGTGACAGAGTGACTGCAGTTGCTCAGCAGGTGGGGCTCGTAGCGTCACTAGCGCCGGGGGTCTGGCTTTTGTTCACCGACGCACCCCCGTAGGTACCAGGTTCCCTCCCCTCCAGTGATATACGGGTTGAATTGGACTTCAGCCTTTGAACAGGACTTCTTGATCTCCGTATTTGACCCATACGACAATAACAACATCAACCTGGACTATCTGCACAGGAATTGCATTCTATCTCGAGCCAGAACGCAGCAGGCCGGCTTGAGATAAGTTGCCCAATCTACCAACCATCCGTGGCCTGATCCCATCACGTGTTGTGCCTTGATTTGTCTTTTTTTGAGGTATTGTACCTTATTCTTGCAGTATGTCTTTCTCAACTTTCTATTCTGCTTCTCTACGTAGAAACACTCGAGACACATCACTAACAACGAAGAGACTATAGACCATGGCATCTCGAAGTGCTATTACTCTGGCTAAGAAATCGCCGACAGATATCCTTCAATTACGCTGCCATGTCCGACCAGGGGCCAGCAAGGTCCGAGAAGGGATCACATCGGTCACAGACGAAATGATTGAACTCTGCGTGGCTGCACAGGCACAAGATGGGAAGGCGAACAAAGCCGTAGCCCAAGTCTTGAGCGAGGTGAGTTCAGGCGGATTGAGCATACCCCAACCCCTCGCGGCATGCTCTTCAACTCTTGGAGTTCTCGGCTTACTCATGCAGGTCTTGGGAATTGCGAAGTCGGGTATCCAGATAACGCACGGCCTGAAATCAAGAGACAAGACTGTCTGTATTTCCAGTAACTGTTTTCGTGGGACCGGGAAGGACGTTGACATCTTGGCATTGGTAAAGGAGAAGTTGCTCGTTAGCAAAGACTCTTAGCCTTGGATGAACAAGGTACCTGGTATCGGCATTGCTCTTAATATGGAATGCAACAGAAGGCCTATGGCAGATGTCAGTCGTTGTTCTGCTGTAATCCATGAAATGGAAATACGAAGTACGATTGACAGTTGGGATCAGAAAGTGATAGAACAATGGTGAGTAGATGAATCATGCTCATATGAAATGAGTCATAAACAGCCTCTAAGGAAATCATCACACTGGGGGTGGTGGAGCAGGAGCATTAAGGTATCACTTACCAATTTGGAGTAGGTAGCGTTCCGATCAACCGGATTGCAACGGTCACGCATGCCATAAACCGCCAGTACGTGGAACATGGAGGAATCCGATTGTAGTATGTACATGCCTGAACCCAATTGGCTTGGTATTTGTTTAATCGACTGTGGCCGAGACAGGGTTGATCTCGACCCCGTACTTCTCCCGGAGCCGCTCGCGTCTCCGCTCCTCGTAGCCAGGTGGCTTAATTCCTGCGTCAATGTTAGCGGAGACAGTCTTGGAAGGCGCCTTGGGATCTCGGAAATTGCTTGGGGTGTAACGGATGCGGGATGGCATTGACGGAATATACTGTGGCTTCTTGAATGAACATACCTCTGGCTTCTCCCACATCCGCTATGGTCTCGCTTAGAGGCCTGCGGCGGTTCTTTCGCAGAAACTCCTTGTGCTCGTACTCGTCCATCTCTGGGTGTTCTGTCCTCTTTCCTCTGAGGTGACCGCCGGTGTAGTCAAAAGCCGAGGTGAGTATGGAGAACGCAGCGCCAGCGCCGAGTACGCGGGGGATGCTCCGTGCTATTCATTGACATTAGCTTCAGGAGCCCCAAGGATCCGATCGTGTACAAAACTTACAGAACAAGCCCAGGGTCGAGCCAGCCAGGAAGGCAGCGACAGTGACGTTCAAAGTGCTGTCCTTCTCTCGTAGGTTGGCGGTCGCATCTTTGGAGAATGCGTAGACGGAGACAACGGAGGCTATACCGGTGATTAGGTCTGTGTTTCCATAGAAGCTGTGCTGGAATGGCAGTCTTGATGATAGACAACGTACTGAAGATGCCGATGGTCCTGCCGTGCTTAGTGAAGACGCCCATGGCGCCAACGTTCTGCTTCTGGATGGTGTTCTGGAAGGCGGCGGCGAGGAGGCCGAAACCTCCACCCGTCAGGGCACCTCGTATGCCCGACTTGAGAGCATCCTTCTGGTGAAATGGGTGCTCCTCCGGGAGAGGCTTGATGGGGCGGGGGTTCGCCATCTTGAGCCGAAGAAGGCGATCACAATGGCTCAAGAAGGTGGGAGGAAGTTCGTCAGGGTTGGGTGTTGCTGAGGTTGGTTGTCGATTGAGTGACTTTGATGCGAGGTCACGCGCCAGAGACGGGAGCTTCCAAGTTGCGCCGAGAAAATGCCCATTGGCTCAAAGGTCAGGTGGAGGTAGCTATATGTGGGTCCTTGCTATTGCGGGCGGATTATGTGGCTCCTTTGTCCGCCCTCCAGCTGTGCCCGGCACCTGCACCTGCCCAGCAGCTTTGGAGCTTCAGCCACAGAATTACGTCAACTTCGTGGCTGGCTTCTCTGCACACCTACCCCCGTGGACCTCCAGGGCAACCCAAGTGCACTGCGCTGGGAGTTGGAATGCTCGCCCGGGCGGAAGCTTCCATGCCAAGAAGTAATTAAGCCCGCTGCCAGCCATCAACTTCACCTCGTTAATGCAGGTAGTTCACCCTAGCGCGCCTCGACCAGCTGCACCGTTGGGTTCCATAAGGTAAGGTATGCTTACTTACCTCTATCCGCTACCTTAGACAGCCGCCACCACCGTACCTATCAATACCACGTGCCTCTCATCAACCGACCAACCAACAGACCGTCACTTACCCCCAAAACATTAGAACAGCTGTCGCGCCCCTTGGGTTTTCTGGCTTCGACGTTCAGCTCAGACACAACCCAGCAGCCGTTGTATTCGCGCAGGCATCATTCGTTGCCAGGCGCCGTTTCGAGGTCTTCCCTGCTGGTACCAGATCGCGGCCCCAGTGATCGTCATCCTCACGCCCCCTGGCGTAAAGGCATCCCAGGCTACGGTATAGAGACACAACTCATCACGACCTGACTGCATACCGGCTTGCGCGGGCGGCCCCCAGCTTTGTTCTTGAGTAGGAACCGGCAAAAGATTTATACCCTTCTCCCCAGGCCAAGACACAGGTAAGAGCTGTGTTTCCAGATACCTGCTCGTGCTTCTGTTGCATCATGCCCCATCACCCCCTTTCATCATCTCGTAGCTGTCTTCAGCCTGGCTTACTTGTATCTTAGGGAGATTAGTGTGAGGTCTTCATCAATCCACTCACTTGTGAGTGCCTGCACGCTTTACTCAGCCTTGTCGCTTCCCCCTGTCAGGCAACCAGCAAAGAAGTCTGGTTTGCCTCCTACGGCAGTCCGCTTTGACCCGGAAGTTACCACCGGCCTTCAGAACCGAAGTCTTAGATTTTTCGGTACCAGGTACCAATGCTGCAGTAATGGCGGTAGATGCAACACCAAGTTTAGATTCGGCTGCTCCTGGTGGGCTTGCAGGTCTGGTAGTCCAAAAAAGAGCTGCCATCGCTGCCTTTCGTGCCAACGCCAGTCCTTACACCGGGAGACAAGGTACGTAGACTTTGTACCCCATTTCTAGCACCTAACCGCTGACATCTCATAGCGAGAACTTCCCCGCTTCTTCTGCAACGATTCATCGCATCCTCAGTCCCTGAGCTCTCACATGATACTGGCTGCGCCAACCACGAGCTGCTTCTGGTCTCACCACAGTCGTATGAGAACAGTCACACTTCATTCATCTCCTTAATCTGTGCCCGATGCCGGCACCATTTCCATATTAGAAATGACAGGACCTGCGGTCGCAGCTCGGAGAAGGACCATCCGTGTCACATGCTGATCGCCTCTGAACGGAAGACGATTGATGATCTTCGACCGGAACGCCGTGGCTACAACGACACAGTTGAATTTGCACGGTTCATGTGTGCCGCCGATGACTGTCTTTTCAGTCTTGAGATCTCCACCATGCGCCCCAAGTTGGCTAACGCTGAAATCGACTCGTTCAAAGACAACAACCGTGTTTTCCAGAACCTGCAGCGTGCTCGTAAGGAAGACCCTGAGCGCTATGAGCAAGTTCAGGATAGCTACGGTAGTGGTCCTGCTACCACTATGATGCAGTACTTGGCGGACGCCTTGAGTCGTCCCCCTGGCTCAGGGCCTTTGAAAATCAAGAAGAGGAACAAGCGATTCATGGTGTCCTTCAGCACCGACTTCGACCCCCTTCTAAGACTCGTTGGTTTCCAAGAGGACGAGGACGAAACAGGCGAAGCTTGCTGGTTCATAATGGAACCCGAAGCCGTCGATGGAGTGACACCAGTCCAGACCTTGAGAGCTCGTATGCAGGATGTCCAGGCCGAGCTGTCGCTTATCCTGCCAAACCCGAGGACAACCCCAGCCTGGAAACAACTATTGCGGGTCTTCCACGCTGAATACCAGGGTATCCGTCTCGATCAAGTGACAGAGCAGCAGATTGCCGAGTCTGACCTGATATTGCTGGGCTGCTTGCGGGATTTCCCTCCGCAGATGTTTAGTTGGGCTGCGATCCTGCTTGCAAAACTTGATCCCAAGCGAAGGGATGAGTTCCTCGATGCAAGTCTTCGCTGTATCCAAGCTCGCAGCGAAGAAGCTTCCTTCGACATCACCATGTACAGGTCGCAGTTCGACCCAACAACCACTGGGAGCGATCAGCACGTGCAGGATGCTTTCGCTTTCTTCCAGACTTCCCCAACCGAGGACAATGTGGCAAATCGCGTGATGAACAAGTTCTATACCATCACAGAGACCGACCCAACGGACGCCAATAGGGCTCTCGCGTTGCAACATTTGGAAGTTGTTGGCAACTTTCTCAGTACTGATCTGATCTCGGAGGTTAACAAACGTGCGAGAGCCTCCGTATTTGACGTTGACGACGATATGCCACCCCTGGTCGGCGTTGATGACCACCGAATGAGCATTGCTTCGGCTACTAGGTTACTCAACATCGATGCCTGTTATAACGCAGAAATGATCCGGGATTTTGCTTCAAATGCAGTAGGTTGCAACACCAGATTGCGTACCATGGCGCTTTGCTGACTACATTACTAGGCCGAAAAGGAAGATCGCGCAAAGGTCATAGAGGCTCTCGAAGTGATAAGCGATCTCAAGCGTTCACAGGACGATCCCAAAGAAGCCACAGCTATACAGCAGGTTGCAGATTTTCTCAAGGGCACAGGCTCTGTAGAAAACCAAAACCTGGCGCCACTGAACAGTCAACATTTCCCGTCCCCCGAACCTGCAGTCTGCACAAACGCCCCGCCTGGTCTTAAGAACATCGGTAACACATGTTACCTCAACAGTCTTCTGCAGTATTTCTACAACGTCAAGGTTGTACGAGAACTAGTCCTGAACCATGAGCATATACTGCTGCCATTGGATGTCGAGTCGGTGAAAGCACGCCGTACCGGTGGAAATGGCACGCCCGTGAACTTGGAAGAAGCGATGGTTGCACGCCAATGTGAGTTGTTTTACTCCCCCATGAAGGCTGTTCAATTAACAAGTCAAAAGTCATAGAGATGCTCGGCGCGCTCTTTAAAGAGTTGCAGACTACGACCGACGCCGCCGCTCAACCCATTCAGAAATTAGCCAATGCTGCTCTGTTTTCTGCCAAAGAGATTCTGAGCGAAAAGCCCCAGGTCAATCCACCACCGCTTCCTGCACGCCCTTCCCCAGCGCCACCGAAAGACGACAACAATGCAGTAAACGTCACGGTTGAGCCTGTGAATGATCGATCTGAGACGGCTAGCACCCGCAGCTCCCAGACTCTTGTCAATGAAGGCAACGATCCGCGTGTGGAATCGTATGTTCAGGTGAACCCGAGCGGAGAGAGCGCAAAGACAGATGAGACTTCACCAGCGAAAGGAGAGCCCCGAACGGAAAAGAACGACGCCATTATCGTTCAGGAAAGCGAAGACGTTACTATGGAAGAACGACCCGGCACCCCTACAATGGAAGAAAGAATGGCACAAGTGACCCGCCGCCTGGAACAATCCGAAAGGTCGTCTGGGACCGCACAACAAGACGTCGAGGAGATAATCGGCAATATTCTGGAGCATTTGATGCGTGCAATCCAACCCGATGGACCTATGCCTGGAAAGCCGGAGTTGCAAGCCGACAGAATCACCGAGACTTTCTTTACAATGATCGTCAACTGTACGGTCAAGACATCCACAGAGGGTCAGAGTAATACTTCCGGATCTACTGTTGATGGAGATATTCTCAACAAAGAAGTTGTCCCCGAACGATGGATCACGGCTTTCCCGCATCCCGACAAACAGAACAATATCAAGAGCGACCTATATGCAGCACTTGATCGCTATTTCTCTTACGAAATACTCTCTAGCGGGAGCTTAGCACGATACACCACTATTCGCGCCTTGCCACCCATTCTCCATATATGCATCCAGCGCACTGATGCTTCAGGAGTCAAGAACAAGAACCCCGTGATCATTCCCGAGACACTCTTCATGGACCGATACATCGAGACACAGCCTGGCTCAGAGCTCTGGAGGGCACGACGCCGAGTATGGGCGCTTAAGGAGCGTATGCTTGACCTCGAATCCCGAGCCGCCCACAGTGCAGACAGGGTCTTTAAATCGTCGGACACCAATGGCTGGCCCGCCCATGAGTCAGACAGTAGCCAGGAGCTTGGCACGATGGATAGAGCAGAAGTCCTTGCGACAGACGACCCGCTCTTTAAGGATCTAGCTCGGCCGTTGAAGCGCAAAAGCGACGGGGTTATGGAGGTTACGACAAATGGCTCGTCGCCTCCGAAAAGGAGATCTACTTCTCCCGCAGCTTCCAATTCGAACAGCGGTATTTTTGACACGCTATATGACTGTTCGAAACAGCACGGCGAACACGAATCTTCCGAGCTCGAGCTCTTACACAAGGAGGAGAGCAGCGCCTTCGAGCATATGAAGCAAGAGATGTACAGACTGCACGCCATCATTTGCCATGGCGGAGGAATGAACGCGGGTCACTACTGGGTGTGGATTCGCGACTTCAAGAAGAATGTCTGGCTGAAGTATAACGACAGTCTGGTGACTGAGGATACGCGGGACTCGCAATCGGTTCTTGACGAGCTGAACGAGAACGGAGACCCATACTACGTTGCGTACGTACGGGACGAGCTGAAGGATGACCTCGTTGAGGTTCCCCAACGTTTTCGGCCAGAAAGCATGGATACCATGATGAGCGACGCCCCTGGTACTGATATGCAGACGATCGAGGGCATTGCGCCGGAGTCGACCGGAGAAGGTTCGAGTAGCCCGGCCAAAATTCCTAGCAACCAAGAAGAGTATGCTATGGATGAGAAGGCAGCGGAAAGGGAGGAGCCACCGCCCTACCAGACCCTTTGAATGACGAAGATACGAATGCGGCAGCATTGCATTTACTGCATGGCCAGCGGAGTTTTTCGGGTATGTAGAACTAGTATACCAGGCTTGCAGGGTAGACCATTCGCGAATGAGTTACGGATATCGAGTTTCCACCCTCGGACGAGCTTTGTGCCAGTGTGATGCGATGCGAGTTTGCGTAGGTAGGCAGTGGTATTCCCGAGCATGAGCTCAACACGCTACGCACTTGGTCGTCTTGCAGAACCAAAGCGGAGAAAGCAGCTGTGGAAGAGACTATGATATACCGAGGCGCCTAGGATCTTTGCTATGAAAGCCCGGTCTGCTTCCTCCCCGTTGTGTTCACTCGCTGTGTCTCAGCCCCCGTGCTCAATGCAAGGCAGTGAGGCCGCGGAAGCCAACGTCAATTTTCAAAGCTCGTGGCCGTTCCGAGATCCTCACTCAATATATTATTTTCCAAAGTCAATTTTTGACCGGCAATGGTTCCGGGACACTTTCTATAAACGATGTCCATGAGCTTCCTCCATGCCTGTAATTTGCCCAGTAAGTTAACTACCTGCTAGGATTGCCAACACAATGATCATCCTTCTACCGCTACTCAACGGAATTCCCAAGGTTAGGGATGATTATCCTACTGTTTCATCATAGAGCTTGAAAGTGGTGAGAATAACCTAAATAAGTGTCAGATGGTGTTTCCAGCAGTGAGCGATACCGGAATATGTACACAGCGGGAGTTTGGATATCGCAATAACGGGACTAAGTTTTGGATCCCTGTCTTGTACAAACGCGGACCATCACAGCGGCGACCATGCCGAAAGGGGCTAGCAGGCGAGGCAAAACATACGGCAACCGACTCGACAGCCACCGCAGCGCGTAAGAAAACTTTCCCGCCCGTTTGTCGGTTGTCGACCCGTGTTCATCTCTGCCGCCGTCACCACCGCTGCCACCATCGCCGCCGGCATATGGATCGCTCGATGCGGACATCATGTCGGGAGTGTCAACGCCAGCCGATTCCACTGCGTCTCCTGGGGAGTCCGAGGCCACCCCGGGCCCTCATCCGACCATAGATGCCCTGTTTGCCCCGGCTTCCCCTGGGCCATCTGCTCGACCTCGACAGCCAGAACAAATACCGCAGCAATCGCTGCCACCGTTGCCTCCGCCCGGAACCCAGTCTCCGTCCCCGTCTCATCCTAATGCTCAGTTCCAACCTCCGCCCGCTCACTTCGGCACGCCTGGCCAAGAACATGGGAAACCACTATTACCCAGCCCCCATTCGCGTACTCATCCGGGTACTCCCCGGCCGAAAGGCATTCACACCAAGCATCTGACCGAACTTGAAAGGTTCCGAGTTCGCACTCTTTACTATGATGCCTGCTTGACGAAGAAGCGCATTCAGGAGATCACCGGTTACTCTGAAAGCCAGATTCGGACTGCTGTACGGGCCAAGACTGCCGCCGTTGGGAAGCGGTCAGGGAGACCGAGAAAGGGGTATCGACGTACGTTGACCATTCGTTATTCATCCTGCTTCCATACCGTATCTCCTGGTTTCCGGGTAAGCCATAAGCCCGAATTAACATAGTCACAGCGTACCCTGAGAATACCGCGGCTCCGGCAGCCTCGGAGGAAGAAGCCAGCGCCGAGTTGATTCAGCAGGCCCAAAACTACTTCACCGAGTCCCATGACGACTCGATGGTGTCCGTTGACGACAACGTCGACACTCGGGACTCGGATCCCAGCAGGAAAGGCTTCAATGACCTGCCGCCGGATATCAGGATCAACATCTGGAAGATGGTCCTCTGCATCGCACCGTTTCAGATGCCCATCGTGCGATCCTGGGCGCTGGCCGTCCTGAATGCCTCACCATGGCTGCAACTCGACTTCTCCCCACCGGGCGTTCAGCTCACCAACCCGCCGTGGAATCACTACACTGACAACCGTCATGGACCAGCCACAGCTCTCTGCATGGTCAATCGGGAGGCGCGCGAGGTCGTGCTGGAGCGACTGACCCCCATCAGGGTGGCACCGACGATCCACCTGCCCTACAAATATGTGTGGGTGGATCAACATCTAGATAATAATCATTTCTTTGGAGCACCCGTATATCCCGGACTATTCGAGAGGGCAGGGAAAGCTGCCTCTCCTACACTCTATGCCAGGTTGGACTAACCACGCGACCAAGCATGGCTATATGCGTCGTGTATACCAGGGCAGATTGGCTACTACCATTTTCAACGGAGAGATAGAGCGCCATGCTCGAGTCACATTGGGGCCTTCGAGTTGGCGCCTGTTGGTCCGTATATTAACAGAGGGCGGGCCGCCAGTCAAGACCATTACTCTTCGTAGCAATTCGGGTGTATTGCTTAGTACTGACTGTGTCCCTCAGTGTAGATATAATAAGTCGCCAAGTAGCGGCATCTGCTTCACCAGACATATCGGAAATGTATGTTCTCGCGATCTGTCAAGTCCATAAAATCAGTGTCTTCGTGCACACGCTCCCCTCTGGTGTCGTCAATGCGTTCCCTCCTGCAGTTCTCATAATAACAATACAAGCCGTACAGGGCGATAGTTATGATGGAAAGGACGAAGCTGCCCAAGATGGCACCCATTCCTAGGGGATACAATGGTGCTTGGTCAGCCTTGAAGAATTGGGGTGCGATGATGTTGGAAACTGCACATCTCATGGTCAGCAGTAAGTTCGAGCCCACCGGGTCGAAGAAGCCTGGACTTACTGCAATAGGCAATGAAGACTAGAGCTTGTACCGTCACCTTCTTGGTGTGTCCGGCGATATTCGCCACGTTCAAGGCCAACATCACGATATACGGCCCGAGGAAAAATTTGGCCAACCACAACGCTGCCAAGCGTCCACCAATGGCATCCAGTGGTAGGGTATACAAGAACACCGAAGCAATCAGGCCGACGAGCTCACCGGCAATGATGATACCCACACGGCACTGCAGCTTCGGCCACTTGCGTGTCAAATACCAGACTCCGCCGTTGCAGAGATAGGCTGAGAAGGTAGCCACCCCACCCTCTGGCATTGCCAAAAGAAGGGCTCTACGAGAGCTGAACCCTAGGCCTTTGATGATGATCGCCTGAAAGTCTGTGAGACGTCAGTCGAGAATGGCCCATGATACTGCCGGTTTCGCTGTATCGTCGAGCTGAAAAGGGGAGACTTACTGGATAATCCACCATTCGGGATGCTCACAAAGATGTTGAACGCGAACATGAGCCAAGTCTTGGGGTCCTTGAAGGCTTCGACCATTTGCTCGCGCTTGAACGTCTTGTTCTCGATACCGGTCTGGTCACCACGCAGGCGCTCCACGGTGATAGCCTTCTCGCGCTCACCCAGGAACTTCGCCCGAGGCAGGTTGTCGGGGAGGAAGATACCCAGAATAACGGAATAGACCAGGGATATGGAACCGAGGATGATGAAGTACCATCGCCACTGCTCTCCGCCCGCGATGGCGCCTACCCCGTAACCGATAGGACCCGAAAGAATCACCGACAGGTTCGTGTACATGAGACCGGAGCGAAGGGATTGCTCGCTTCGGGAAGCTCACGTCAGCTTGGTTCGTGCGTTGCATGCGAATAGGGGGTACTGGGGATCTCACTGTCGCGTGTACCACATAGACAGGATAAGGTATCCTCCGGGGATGACGGGCGCTTCCAGAATACCCAGAAGCACCCGCAGAGCGATCATGGCCGGGAAGCTGCGCACATAGGCCGTCGAGACGAGGATGATGCCCCATACTAAAACATAACGGCGTCAGTCAGCAAACATTCACCAAACCCCTTTGTATAGTTAGGTACATATCCCCTGAACGGCCATCATGATCGTCCCCTCCAAACCCCCGGAACCAGACACGACTCACGGAAGATAGCGCCGCACATGAGCTTGGCGACGGGCAGGCGCTGCAGCAGCCCCGCGGCCGGGAAGCACCAGACGAGGTAGCCGAAGTAGAAGGCGGAGCCGAGCCAGGCGTAGCGGTCCCCCGTGGCGCCCGTGGCCTCGCGCATCCCGTACAGCGCGCCGGTGCTGGTGCTGACCTTGTCCGTCGCCCCCAGGATGATGTTGAACCACAGCAGCGGGATCAGCCGCCGGTCCAGCTTCCACCGCAGCGACACCTCCTCGCCCCGGTCGTAGTACGACTCGCCCGGCTGCTGGAAGTACCCCCCGTACGCCGCGCCCACGTCCGCGTGTCGCGAGACGTCCGCTGCGCTCGTGTACCCCTTGTGCGTGCTCGACGCTTCTAGTGTCGTGCTGCCTAGCGGGTCTTTCGTCGGCGGTTGGATGTCGGCCATGGTGGCGGTGGGTTATGGCGGTGGGTTATGGCGATGGCGATGAGCTATCGTGGTATCACATGTGTGGAAACGTTCAACCTGGCGGGTGGAATCGAACCAAGACCAAGTCAAGTCAATCCAGTGAACCAAAATGGTATCGAAAAGGGGCGGGCGTGTGGTAGCACTCGAGAACCCCGTCGAAAAGGGGACACAGCATCAACCCGCCTTGCTCGAAGATCAATCAGCGTCCCATCGACCAGTATATATGCACCAACCGCGTGGTCCAGCTGGCTGATAACCTCGTCTCACTGACCCAAGATACGGCTGGGGAAAAGAACATAGTAACCCAGGCAGGAAGCGGTCGGCTATCAATCCAAGTTGCTGCTGTTCGTCCCGGCCATCCAAAGCCACACGAATACCGGGTCCGCAACCTGGGGAATCGGGGTAAGCCAAACCAAGGCAAAAGTACGGCGCAGTCGCGAACTCAAAATTGGCCACGTCCGAGACATCCCATGACCTTCCTATCAAGCACCGCGGTCGAATGCCGAGAACCGGGTGGGGGGGCAGAGCTCCCGGGGCCGGCACCGGCACCAAGGCCAGCTATCTCTTCGGAGCTGGCGCTCCTAGCGTCCGATGGCCAACTTCGGCTCGACTGACTCGTCGACCAAGCAGGGATCACTGCGGGGAGAACTGATATCGTCCGGGGTCTTGGGTTGACCAAATTGCCCGGAAGCGTTTATGGGGGCGGAGAAGTGGCACGAGGATCGTCTATTATGCCGAGGATGGTGGTATATGCTACCAAGTAGTCCACAGTGCTTATCGCGAAATGATCACCGATGTACTGGCAGACTGATATGACGATACGATCACCGGAATCATCGCTAGAATAATCGCTGAAACCATCAAGTAGAAGGCATCGTTCTTTGGCCTAATCAGAACAAGATACTTGGATGATTAAAGACGGTCTTGGTTATGCGGTACACAAACCGTCCAAGAGTCTCCGCCATGCTTGGAATTCACCCACTACCTATATGGATGGGGTAATCACCGCTAAACCGATTATCCTACTGTATGTCACTTGCTAGGATGTTCAAGAGGCGGTTATCCTATCGGTCCATCGCAGTGGGATAATTGCCAATAACGCAATCCCACCATGGTCCACCCGCTACCTTCGCTATGAGGCGTAGGGTCATGAAGATGATTGCAGTTGTATTCAAGGCTGAGAAACGGAATGGAAGGATACAGCGATACAGCAGCCTTCAAACTTCACTGTAACGATAGCAAGAAAAGCAACGTTGACTTTGAAGTTTGGATGGCAACTGGCCTTTTCGGTTCAAATCAGCGGTTCTTCTAGATCTAGGCCTCCAACGTAACCATATAGCATCGAAACGCACTTACTCATGAGCATCAGATGCACCAGAGAACTAACAGGCACTGGCAGTGAAGCCGCAACCAAACCCCATCTCAGCGAAAGCGTCAACAATACCCAAAACCCCAGACCCGGCATCTCCCCAAGTCACCTGATCCCAATCGACAACTGGCTCCCCACATCCTCGCCGCGCTTGATCCTCTCCCGGATCTCCCTCAGCGCCTCGGCCAACCGCTCGACGCCCTCCCGCAGCGCATCCTCCTCGTGCCAGGCCCAGCACAGGCGTACGCAGCGGGCGAACCCGCCCGGCGCCTCCGCGCGCGCCAGGCTGCCCGCGTCGCCCGCCACCGTGAACATGTGCCCGAAGGCGATCCGCAACCGGTGCTCCCGCAGCGCGAAGGCGGCGACGGTCCGGGCGGCCGGCACGTCCGGCGGGAGCCGCAGGTACGCGAAGAAGCCGCCGGGGCGCGCACGCGCCGCCGCCTCCACGACCACGCCCAGGGGCAGGAGCCGCGCGTCCACCGCCGCCATCAGCGCGCGGTACCGCGACCCGTACGTCGGGATCAGCGTCGTGGCGATGTGCGCCTGCAGGGACCCCGCCCGCAGCATCTTGTCCACGAAGGTCGAGGTTAGGTGCGAGGGCGCGCCGCCCGAGCTGGAGGAGCCGCTGGCGTTGCCGTGTTAGCTAGGGACGGAGGGGGAGGGAGAGAAAGGGAATTGGTGAGACGTACACCTCGGCCAGCTCGCGCGCCAGCGCCGGCGCGCAGTCCGCCCACCCGACGCGCACGCCGGGCCCGATCAGCTTGGAGAAGGAGCCGTTACTCAGGGTGTTGCCCCACTGGCCGTAGCCGGGCATGGCGCGGTCGACGTCGACGAGGCGCGGCGGCGGGGGTGGTGTCGTCGTCGTTTGGTCCTCGGCGGCGGCGGCGTCGTCCGCGGGCCAGTGCAGGAAGTCGTAGACGTCGTCGGAGACGACGAGGGCGTCGAACTCGCGGGCCAGGGCGACCAGCCGCTCGCGCGCGCGCAGCGGCATGGTCTGGCCGCTGGGGTTGGCGAACGTGGGCACGCAGTAGACGACGTAGCGGAAGAGCTTGGGGTAGGCGGGGGCGGCCTTGCGCGTCGTCGTCGGCCGGTCCGGGTCGGGGGGCAGCAGCAGCGCCTCCTCCTCCTCCCGGTCGGCGGCCTCGAGCTCGCGGCGCAGGCAGGCGAGGTCGAGGCCGCCGTCGGCCGCGGCCTCGGGCACGCCGCGCAGCCGGCCCCCCAGGCCGTTGTCGGCGAAGATGGGGCAGGCCAGGAAGTAGGTCGGCTCGGCCATGAACACGCGCCGCGTGTGCCCGGGGTCGGTGAACCGCTGCAGCGCGTTGGCCAGGTTGCCCGACGCCCCGTTGGTGACCGCGATCCCGTCCGCGCCGACCGGCCGCCGGTACACGGCGCTGAGCCAGTCCGCCACGCTCGCCCGCAGCGCCGCCTGCCCCAGGTGCGGCCCGTACACCAGCGCCGCCGCGCTCTCCTCCGCCGAGCCCAGCACTTCCGTCGCGCCTTGGAGCAGCCCCTCGCGCGCGAAGAGCCGCGGCGACGGCCACCCCAGTTGCAGGTTGATCAGCGGCTTCGCTGGCGGGTCGGGCGCGGCTGAACCCATTGTGCGAAGGGTCTCTGGTGCGTGTTAGGGGACGTGTAATAAGAGGAGTGGCCTCGCGCGGGTATTATCGTAGGGTACCGGTAGCTTCGTGAACATCGTATTTCTCGGTGCCGCGCGAAACTCTTCGGCTTTGAGAACACATTGGCTCTCGCCGTCATCGGGCGCATCCCGCATCGTTTGCCGTCATGCAGCTAGGGTCTGACACTACTGCTAACGTTAGGAAGATGGAGCCCCTCAGGGCTGTCAGCAACCGTATCGGCGAGTCGTCCGCGTGCCGAAACCTCACTTCGGACCGTGTCGGGCGCTAGGAACTGACGCCCGAACCAGGATCCTGATGCTACTTAGCTTCTATCTGCCTGTCGATCATCTGTCTGCGGTCTTGTGACACAAATCAGAGGGCAAATGCGATGTTTAGCCCAGGAACCATATCGGAATGATGCCGAGGCGGGTGCGAAAGAGTTGGGTGGGCAGGAGCGATGGCCGGTCGCGGACGAGATGTCATGTAAAGGTTCGCGTTTGTGTCGGGGAAGTAAACATTCTCAGAGCCTAAGCCGTCATTACACCTGGTCTTGTCCGTTTTCTCAGTAGCTGTGCAGCTGGAGCGAGGCGATCACCATGACATCCAAGTGGGCAGATACCAAGGAAGAAAGCGAGGCCTTCGCTGCCGAGGTCCGCGAAATCGAAGAGTGGTGGCAGTCCGACCGGCAGAAGCACATCCAGAGGTGAGAAGATCGCGACCCGGATAGTGACACGATTTGGTTCTGACGAGACCAGGCCTTACTCTGCGAAGTCAATCGCGGCACTGCGTAACATCGGCTTCAAGATCGACTACCCATCCAGCGCACAGGGCCGCAAGCTCTGGAAGATCCTAAACGAACACAATGAGAAAGGCACATATGAGCTGACGTTCGGGACGACGGAACCCTTGATCGCGAAGGAGATGGCCAAGTACAGTGAGTAGGACAATGATATATTGTGCCCTCCCTGAGACCTCGACTGACCGAGATGGCGCAATATAGTGCAAACAATCTACGTCTCCGGCGCCCTCTGCGGTCTCTCGCAAGCGGCCTGGCCAGGCGAGGACCACGCCGACTACCCAGCAGATCTGGTTCCGTCCGTCGTGAAGCGGATCTTCAACACGCAGCTGTTCCAAGACCAACGCCAAACCCAACTCCGGATGCGTTACAACGAAGAGGACCGCAAGGCGCTCGAGTGCATCGACTACCTGCTGCCGATCGTAGCCGACGGCGACATGGGTTTCGGCACTCTGACCGGCTGCATGAAAATGGCCCGGAGTTTCGTGGAGTCGGGCGTCGCTATGATCCATATCGATGACCTGGCCATGGGATTGAAGAAGTTCACCAATGGCGAGGGCAGGACGATTATTCCCACATCCGAATATTTGTCAAGATTAACGACGGTCAGGATGACCTTCGATATCATGGGGTGTGTGTCCGAGAGGAGAGAGAGAGCAGAGGATCGAAGAGGCTAATAACACTCATGTCGCAGGGCCGATACCATGCTTCTCTGTAGATGTGATTCGGACCATGCCGAGTTCATCTCCAGGTGAGCCATCCGCCATATGCGGTGCCAGGTCGCAAGGGTTAACACTTCGGAACAGCGTACTGGATCCACGAGACCACCCCTACGTCCTCGGCGCCACGAACCCTGTCCCCTCCTTCAACGAGGCTCTAGCCAAAGGCCAAGAGGCCGGAAAGGACTACCTGACTGTGAAGAATGAGTGGAAAGCATCGGCGGGTCTGATGACGTTCGACGAGGCCGTGAAAGCCGCCGTAACCGAAGACCAATACCAGTCGTACAGTGCCGAGATGGCCGACAAGACCGTCGGTCTACCCGAGAGGAGAGCAATCGCGAAGCGGATAACGGGCCAGGATGTCGCATTCGATTGGGAGCTTCCTCGGACACCACTTGGCCAGTACATGTGGCAGTGGTGCACGAAGGCGGTTATCGACAGGGCCATATTGGCTGCGCCGCTTGGAGATGTGACGTGGAGTCGTCAAGGTAGGCTTTATTCCGCTCGTCGCGATGATACTCATGTGCTAACGTTGACGACCTCGCAGATAAACCGAGTAAGTCGAGGCGACAGTAGTAGACACCCTAGGGAACCGCGGCTGACTGATTGACCGGATGTACAGACAAGAAGGACATGCACGACTTCCACACGTCGGTGCGGAAAGTGTTCCCAAACCGGCTGTTCGCGTTCGGGTACCTGGGCGCGTACGACTTCCTGCAGGCCGGCTACACGCAGCAGGAGTTCGAGTCCTTCCACTCGGACATCGCGAAGATGGGGGTGGTCTGGCAGGTGCAGCCGATCTGGGCCACCCAGGGCCTCAGCCTGCACGCGAAGGAGTTCGCGAAGGGCTTCAAGGAGGGTGGCATGCCCTGGTACATGAAGGAGGTGGCGGCGCCGGCCATCGCCGGCATGGCTACCGACAAGTACGGCAAGCCGACGGCGCGGGGAGGCTACCTCGCCGATGCCTTCTTCGACGTTGTTGCCGGCGCCGAGATCACGGATCGCGTCTAGATCTTGAGTAGATATGGTACTTATCACGATACCTCGTGTTTCGATGTTTATTGTTGCGATTTGGCCCTGTTAGAATAGAGCATATGTTGAATTAGTATATCAATTGGGTCGTCGATGATTATTCCATAGACAGAGGTAAGGAGGGCGTCTCCAAGGGGGAAGTTGTAGGTAAACTTGCGCTTAACTGTATCCAGCCGCCCGCACTGGAAGCGACCGACCAACTGCCGCCGGCATGACAGTCTCCGCCCCCCTCCATTTCCCCAATCGTCTCGCTTGTCGGGTCGTTCCATTGTTCAACTGTCTTGTCTGTTGTCGAGCTACTATTTCATGCCTTGGCTGGTATTCCAAGCGCCAGAACCGATCTGGTGTGAGTCGGGTCTGGTCATCGCGGTCTCACTTGTAGGGTACCAACTTACCTTAATCTTCTCTCAAAAGGACGATGTGGCTATGAGCGGACAATTGGAATAGGAATAGGAATAGGAATCCGCCATGGCCACGCCAATGAGCGCCCTTCCCTATGATCCAACCGTCAGTGTCTCGTCGGACGAGCCTCAGGCAAAGCGGCTGAAGGTCCTCGCCTGCGCACGATGCAGACGGCGGAAGCAGAAATGCGACGACCAACGGCCTTGTGCCAACTGTACTCGCTCCGGCGAAGAATGCCATGAGAGCACCTCGCGCATCTTCGGCCCTGCCAATGGGTATGACCCCGTCGTCGTCGTCGTCGTCGTCGTCGTCGTCGTCGTCGTATGACCTCAACTTCGGTAGGACGGAAGCTGACTGCAGACGTATAGCATGGCACCGGCACCGCACGTGGCCATGTCTTGGATCGGGGACATCCCATCCCTCGAGGAGCGAGTTTCTCGTCTGGAGCGCGCCATTCGTCCCGGTTCACAACAGACAGGCGCCGGCTCCGAGCCCGCGACCAACGTCATCCCCATCACCCACGACAGGGAAAGGGAAAGGGAAAGGGAACTGGAGTCGGCACGCTGCTTGGAGGAGCTCAGGTACTCGGGCGTCTCCAGTGCCACGCCTGATGCCAGAGGATCACTGACCCGCAGTTCACCGGCCATCGGCTTGCTCGCCACTTTCGCCCGTTCTGAGGAAGCAATGACAAGTCCAGTTGCCTCGCGAGACTCGTATGGTCACAAGCTTCCCCCTCCGCAACTTGGTAACGATGATACACAGGGAGTGCCCCCCATCGACAGCCATACCGAACATCTCCTATTTGAGACCTACTACAACAAGATACACTGCCGCTACCCTTTCCTCCGACTCGACGACTACAGAGCCTCCACCAGGCAGTCTGGAGAGACTTGGGCCGGCTACTTCACCAACATGATCTACTCGATTGGACTGCTTCTTGCCAAAAGTGGCGAACTCCATGTGCTCTCGGAGAAGCACCAGGCTTTCTATCGCTTGGCTGTCACCAAGCATCTGTCGCACGTCTTCGCGCAACCAGACCGGCTCCTGCATATCCAGGCCTACTTGCTTCTGGCGATGCATGCTCTTTACTCTCCCTCTACCGAGAGGATAATCTCAATAGCATCGGCTACCATGCGCTATTGTGTTATGTCGCAACTCCACCTCGCCAATGCTGAGCCAGACTCGCCCAATGCGCCTGCCAAGGTACAAATACAGATGCGACGCCGGGTCTTCTGGTCCGCATATGCTTTGGACCGTGCTGTGGGCACTATGTTTGATCTCCCCTTCTCGATCCCAGATTACCAGATCACTGTCAAGATGTATGCGAACATCGATGATGCAGATCTTGACAGTCAATGTGAAAGGGCCTTCCCTGACGATCCGCAAAGCCAGCCCAGCCTGACCAGCATCTCCGCCGCTCTTCATGTTGTCTATTGCCGACAGATCCAGTCCGAGATTCTGAACACCACCCTCCACCGTGACTTTGCCAGCCAACTGGATCGCCAGTCTCACTGGCGCTTGCGAATTTTGGAGAAGCTGGACCGCTGGAGGTCACTGTGCCACCGATACTCGGATTCCCATTCCAAATCCTATACGAGCAGCGAATGGCTGCACATGATATACAACTACAGTCTCGCCATGCTGTACCGTCCCACCAAGACGGGCGTGAGAGGGCCGGCTGGAGATTGGACGGTGAAGTCGTGCGTCCAAGCTTGCCTGATATTCCGCAGATTCCAGAAGGGAAATACGATCAGCGAGGCTTGGATGGCCCTTCTCGCGCAATTCAAGTGCGGTGTTGCCTTGTTGTATTGCTTCTTTGCAACCCCGCCGGAGTCCCGGTCATCTACTTACGAGAGTCCTGATGTTTTCGAAGCTGTCAGGGCTTGCAGTATCATACTATCCCTCCTGGCGGAACGATGGCCCCAGTCGGTATGCCTTAGAGACAGCTTTGACATCCTGGCGAAAGAGATACCACTCTCGGAGTCGCCTACGGAACCGCCCCGGAGGATCCGATCTGAGTCCGCCGACGCTCTGCGGGCGTTACTGACACAGCTCGAGACGATTGTGGTCCATAGAGATACCCTACGTATGATCAAAGAGATGGCAAACGAGCCCTTTCCACGAGAGAGTGTGGAGCAGAAGAGGCAACAGACAAACGAGAATACTGAAGCCGTCGCAGAAAATGGCAATCAGGGCATCGACGATGCCTCATCCTTGAACACGGCAATGACGGGCGATATATTCCAGCCGTTGACTCCCCAGTTCTTCGTGCCGGAGTTTTCCAATACGGATCACGGCGGGTTTGACTATGGCACGATTGGATTCCCCGGTATTTTCGATCCCAGCCTAGCATTTTGAACTATACTGGGCGTGTACAAGTCTGCCTCCAGTCAGTGCATCACCCCATATGTAACGGGTGCGATGTTCGCCATATCCCGCTGCCTGTTCAAGGTTCACTACAAAGAACTATGCCTTGGCTCCTAGCGGCGAATCCTCCAGATAGAGCTTCGGGACTCTGCTCAACGAGCATGATGTCTGAGGAAGCACTGTTGAGGGCAATCCAAAATGACGATTCCAAACATTTTATCAATCGACGGACTCTGCAACCCCGCTCTTCACATACTTGGGGGAAGTCACTTGCTTCATGAGAGCTACAGAGCTTCGATTCGCCGAGAAGAAATGAGATCCCAGCGGCCGCTCAGCAACCTCATTGACAATGGGGAAGTTCTACAACTCCAATCGCCCATTGGCGCTCGTCTGGAATCAAATACGCGATCGCGTCGACGTCACTCCGAGGCCTCACGATCTGCCGAATCACTGTTACTTAATCTGCCGATTGAGCTGCTGTGCGAGATAGTCTACTGGGGACTCAGGCTTCTACATGATCGTCGTGTCGGGGTTATCACAGCGGAACTCATGAATCATCCAGGGCACTACGAACGGCACAAGCCCCTCACGAAATTGCTGCTCACGACCCGAGTGCTCGGACTGGCCATTGAGAGGAGATACAAACCGTTCTTCAAC
Organism: Xylariomycetidae sp. FL0641; assembly: GCA_022376655.1. Lineage (NCBI taxonomy): Eukaryota > Fungi > Ascomycota > Sordariomycetes > Xylariomycetidae sp. FL0641. The sequence goes on from JAJJKE010000075.1 coordinate 144,335, forward strand.
GAGGGTTATCAAAGAAGGCTGTACAACAAATGGTACTTCGATAAGAATCCACCGACACAACGGGCAATTGCAAGACCACGGTTCGTCTGGGTTTATACGGTTCGCGACATATTTGCTTTCAATGTGTTACCAGCACCCTATCAGCGGTTTAACGATGGGTACGGCTTCGGCTTCCTGTTCTCAGCTGGCATTGATGTTGCCAACGCCGTCCAGCGACTGGCAAAATGAGGAGATTTGGCCTGTGTCCGGAATGTTGCTGTATGCGGAAGTACAATCCTCAACTCGTCTGTTGCAGATATCTCCACACCCATCTTCGCCCTATCGAATCTGAGGAAGGTGCGGATTGTGATAAGGCCCAATGACTTCTCTGGAGAGAACGTTCGCGAAGAGGATATCCCGTTTGGCAGCATTCCAGTAACACAGCCCCGGCGGAATGCTTTACAGGGAGAATGCAACAAGCCGGATGCCGGTCAGTCTGGTTGGGGCCATTATCACTTTGAGAGGATTAACCCCTTGCACGGTGTCGACGTGGCGGAGGGACGGCTTTTCTTGGATGAAGTTCCATGCGACAATTGGATGACCTGTTGGGCAAGATGGATGTGGGATATATACTCCAAGCTACTTGATGAGACTTTGGTGAAAGACTTCCTCGGAATCTTTCTCAGTTGTGGAAGCCCTTCGCTGCAAGGGATATCGACTGTGCTCTACTATTTCCACCACCGGCGGGACACGAGTGTCCAGAGGGCCGTCATCCACTGGGATTACGAAGGGTACACTATAGATGGTGTATATCTCCCCCGTCGTGGCATCTTCGAATTTCCCCCGCAACGTACTGTATATAGTGAGCTCGAGGCGACTGCGGTAAGATCGGGATGCCGGTTCTGTTGCGCTCTGGAAGAAGATAGTCCAGTTGCGCTCGTGCTCAATCTCAATACGCCAATCCACAGCACCAGAATGCAGACAAGAACCACGCGGAAACATACGAAACTTGACCACGTTTCTTTTATTTTCTAGGCCAGATATGATAGTTTACATTGCCCAAGACCTCTCACGTACGCCGATGCTCCGTTTACATACTATACAAAGAGCCGTAGAGACCGTCAGACAGAACCCCAATGATATCATGTATGAACCTTCAACTTCCATCCTTATACTCTCGTTTACCACATCACCATCAACATCAACATCACCATCACGACCCCCTCCGCTGCTGAATCCCCAACCCCACCAACCCGCCACTCGCACTGGCACCCGCACCCGCACCCGCATCACCACTCCCCGCGCGCCCCCCCGTACGCGGCGAGCCGAACTCGAAAACCCTCCCATCCGCGAGCCTTATGCCTCCCCCGCCTGCGGCTGCGGCTGCGGCTCCGGAGGCGGGGGCGACGCTGGCGCTGGCGCTCTGGGTGCCCCTATCCCGGTCCTTACTCCGGCGTCCGCGCAAGATCTCCCCGACCCCCACCTCCCTCCTCTCGTCGCCGTCGTCGTCCGAGGAGGAGCGCCGGCGTCGGCGTCTGCTGCTGCCGCCCCCCAGACTCCGGAGGCTGCTGCCGGGCTTGCGGCCGGTCAGGGACCGCGGGATCGCGGCCCTCCAGCCCCGCGACGACGACGGCACGTCGCCCGTGCTGGCGCGGAGCACCGCGTCGCCGCCCCCTCCCGCTCGGACCGCGGACCTAGGCGTCGTCGTCGTTGCCGGGGCGGGGAGGGGGGTGGTGGACGTGGACGCGCCCCGTCTACGCGCGAAGGGGTTATTGTGGCGGTGGTGCTGGTGGTAGCGATCGTACAAGCCGTAGCTGGTGGCGACGACGACGGGGTGGCCGTCGGCCGGGTCGTCGAGGCCGGCCAGGCGCGGGGACGGCTCCGTCTCGACCAGGCTGGGGCGGCGCGAGCGCGGGCGCTGCATCGGCTGCGTGTGGTCGCTGCTGCCGCCGGTGCTGCGGGCGACGTGCCGCGGTGCCGGTGGCGGTGGCCCCGCCGACGCAGAGGAGACGACGGATGCCGAGGAGGAGTTGTAGCTCGCGCTCGACTGGTGGCTCGGGTCCCGCGACATCGGCTGCGACGAGTAGCCGGCGGGGGCCCAGGGAGCCGGGAGCGTGTGCGTGGTGGTGGAGTGGGCGTGGGCGTGGGCGTCGGGGAAGATGGGCTCGGCCGGCACATGCGTGGTGTGCGGCGTGGTGGGGTACGGCGGCAGCGGCGGGTTGACGGGGTAGGGGCGGATGATGGTGGGGAGGGAGTGGGCCATCTGCGGCGGGTGAGCCGGGGCATAGGGAAGGCCGCCGCCGCCGCCGCCGCCGCCTTCGTCGGGCGCGTAGCCGCCCGGGTTCGCTCGGGGCTGCTGCGGTGGCCAGGCGTGCGGCGAGGAGCGCAGCGTGCTCGTGCTGTTGACCTCGATGGGGATGGGCGGGGGGCGGAAGGGGCCGCTGGCCTGCGAGGGGCTGGACTGTGTGGTGCGCGAGAGCGGGACGGAGGATGGCCTGGACGGAGAGGCGGAGGGAGGGCCCGAGCCGCGATGCGATGCTGGGTTGGAAGGGGATCGGTGCACCTGGGTGACGACACTGGCTTGGCTCCCCAGCACTTGCTCCGGCGTAGGTAGCACTTGTTCGGACAGAGACGCTGTGCTCAGGGCTTCTGTACGCAGTGGGCTGGAGATTTTGACGGGGGCGAGGCCTTCCGTCGAGACTGGGCGATCCGAATCCTTTAGCCGCATGATGCTAGCAGCAGCATCTTTGGATGATGGGGGCGGGGAGGAAAAGGTTGGCGTGATGGGATGCTCTCCGCCCCTCGTCTCCTCAGTCATAGCGTTTGCGTACGAGCTCCGGCCAGTCATCAACCTAGGGCGGGCGTTTGGCTGGGTTCCCTCTTCTGCAAGGACCGTGTCCCCTGCCTGAAGTGTCGTGGGTGTAGATGCCTTGAGTTGATGATTCAAGGCGAGCTCAGCCTCACTCCCTGCGGTGAGCCTGGTCGTAATGGACATGCGCCTTGGGTCACTCTGTTGAGCGGGAGAGGAGTTGATAACTCCCCTAGCCACTTCTCGACTAATGCTGACGCGAGGGTCACTGACAATCTGGGGTGAAGCCCTCCAGGAACCAGCATGGTCTCGGTAACGGCGTTCGGCGTGCTTCCGGATGGTTCGGTGGTTCGGACCGAAGACTCTTCTTGTGACCTCGGCATCATCGGGCATCGACATGGACTCGAATACCTCGGTAGGATCTAGCTGTGGTGTCACAGTCTTCGATGCGTTCAGATCATCCGGATCCGTTGGGGGGATTCCATAGGGGTAATTGACGTGCCAATGATATGGGTTGTGCTCCCCGGTCGGACTGTAAATCGGGCTGAAGATGCTGGGTGTCTCAACTGCCTCGCTCTCCTCGCTGAACGTGTACGGGTCGAAGAGGCTGGTGGGCGGCGGCGGTGTTTCCGAGTCGGCTTCCGACAAGCTATTCGTGCGTTCGAATACAGAGATCATTTCTTCCGTAGCGATGTGGGAGGCCGCGTCAGCCCGTTCAGTCAAATGGTCGATGTGGCTCTGAGCCGCCTGTAAGCGCTCTTCCACCCTCTCACGACAGCCTTCGAGTTCCATGGACTTCTTCTCGAAGCGATCTAGGTGAGTGATCAGTCGCCGACCGTGTATCACAAAACGCCTGAAGTCTTCTGGTCTTCCCGTCTGCGGGTCCTCTGCAACGCGATCATTGCAGGAGTCATAGGCTCGGCAGAAGACGCAGATTGCGCGCTCCAACCAGAACGGGGCCTGGTTCTCACTGGCAAGCACGTCGACGAAGAAGGCCTGTACGATTCCGTGGATTCGGAGGATGTCCAGAGAGTCCTGGCCCATGTCGACACTGCGGGTACTGCGGGAGCTTGTGGCCGAAGCCACGTCACTGTTTTCGTTCCTCTCGATGAGAGCAAAGGCAATGAGTATCTTGAATGTGTTGTTCAGTGACGTCCTACGTGTTTGGGGGTCCGTGGTTTTGACTGGAGTCCTCTTGTCGAGCGCCTTGGCACCTGCAGTCCGAGTTAACACTGCACGCAAATATCAGGGAATCAGAAGTTCTTACCTAAAGCAGCCATTTCCACGGGAATATGGGTGCCGAGGAAAGATATAATCGACATCAAGTTCAGGGCCGCCGTATTGCCTCTATGCTCGAGTTGTTCCCGCACTGCCCGGTAAGCTGGCAGATTGCCCACCTTTGGCCGACTCCGGTACGACCTCAGGTACTTGGCCAGTGGCTCCCGCGTCGTTTTCAAGTAGGTGGCGGAAACATGAATCATCAGGGGTAGGCGATCCATAAGCTCGACAAGCTCTTCGGCACGGCGCATGTCGTCTTGGGTCCAGGGTTTCTTCTTGTCCATCTCCTCAAAGAGCAGTTCTTGCGCTTCTCTCTTGGGAAGTGCATCTAGCGCAATGATCTGGGGGTTGTCGAACTGATAGGCCTCTCCCGGCGTCCGCTCCGTGGAGGTGTATATGATACTGGTCTTCTTGGCAAATGGAATGTAATGCTGGAGGTCAGGAAGGTCGAAATGGATGCCGTCTAGGACGAGTAACCAGTCTTCGTTCCGACTAAGCCAGGCTTGAACCGCTTTGACCATCTGCTGTGTAGCATCCAACCCAGCATGATCCAAGTTCCTCGCTTCTCTCAGGCGCAAGGTTTTGGCGATATCCCAGTACCCATAATCCAACTCTTGGACAGACTTGGCCCGAATCCAGAAGATGCCGCCCGGGTAGTCATACCTGTGTTTAAAGACGTATTGCCGGGCGAGATGGCTCTTCCCGCCCCCAGGCATACTCTGTATGAGGACGGATGAGGTGCCTACCGCTAGTCTATGGCGGTCCTTAAGCATCCTATGCAGTCGTTTCATTTCTTCCTCCCGCCCTTTGAAGAAGGTGTTGGGCCGGAAAACCGTCGGCCGGACGAAGAGTGGCTCGCGGGACGGGTCGACATCGTCATGCGATTGCTGAGACGGGAATGAGTCTTCGTCCGTGGTGGTCTGGTTTCCTGATTCCGACTCCGACGATGGAAGAAGTGGCTTAGAGTGGTTATCGAGTTTCGACGGTTCTTGTGATGTAGGTAAAGTACTCTCATTATTCTGTCTCGGAACTACACAAGGAAACGAATCAGCCGGGGTATTCCGCAGTTACACGCTCCAATTTGTTTCACGCCTTTTGATCCTCCAATTCCTCAATCTCGAACGGCAGCTGAACGTCGTTGAAGGCGCTCGCCATGAGCCGGTTACGTGGCAGCTCCGGCCAGATTTCTAATGGGGGTAGAGGCGATGACCTACTTGAACCTTGACTGGGTGCCTGGATTCGCTGGGAGTTGATCTGTCGCATGCATGTCAGCGGGCCGAACCATCGGGTGACGTCAAGGGTGTCAGACGACCAGGTGACCTACCCATGGCTTCATCCTCTCTTCAATCTCATGCTTCGCGCGCGCCAGCTTCTCGTCCTCCTCTACTCTCCACCGCGTCGAGATAACGTCTGGTGCTCCGGCTACCCAGTCCCGGAGGGCTGTTGCCACGGTCCGGTAGCCCGGGGCATTCTTGCTGTCAAACTTGCACATGCCGGAGTGCGTTGCCTCGATCGCATAGTAGGTTACGCCCGGCAGCTGGGGGCTGGCAGAGTTGGAATCGACCACCAGCATCCGGGTCCCCTTCAGATCCGTCTTGTGGTTCTCGTGTGCCATGAGGATCTTGAAGCGCTGGTAGATGTCGAGGAAGTGGCTGTTGATGTTCTGCAGTGTCTCGTTGTCTCTCTTGAGCGTCTTCAGTAGCACCGACTCAGACTGGAAGAAGGACTTGGGTACCACGGCGTCTGACATCGCTTGCAGGACCGTACCCCACGTTGCCATGTCGGACCCTGTGTGCGGCGTACCGAGGAACACGAGGCCGTAGGTAGAGACGTATATGGAGCGATAGTCTTCGTGCTGCGACGTCTTGAGATCGTTCGAGTACAGCAGCGCTCTCTTGACCAAGATCCCACCCAAGCTATGGCAGACCCATATGATTGGGTTGTGCGACGACATCTCGTCCTTGCGGTAGTGCGTGAGGGAGGTGACCAGCGTCTGGGCGTGCATGAAGATGAAGTTGTCGCTCGGGGTCGAGCCGTGCTTCTTGGAGTACACATCCGCATTGTATCCGTACACGAGCACATTGGCCCGGGCATCCCTCAGTGACGCAGGTAGCAGGTCCGAAGGCCAGAACACGCCGTTCTTGGCGGTCCATGTCTTCTGCGGATCGCCATTCAGGCCGTGGACGAGCACGATGTCTACCTTGGCCTCGGGGTGCGTGTACACAGCGGTAGTTTCGTATCGCGAGATCTGTCGGTTGATTGAGCCCTGGGCACGGGAGGAAGCCGTCAGCAAACCGTCCATCGCGGAAGCTAACCTAAGGTAGTCTCGAGCGAGGCTCGATATCAGATGAAACGGGACCGAGTCTCGACTCACCATGCTTGCTTAGGAGCAACACCAGACGGAGGCTAGAACCTTTTGAAGCTCTTCTCCTCAGTTGGCAACGATCTGTTTTGCAATAGGTAGTCAGTTGTGTCAGGTCGAGAACAGCGGCCAAAGGCGTCCCGGCTTCTTATATCAGGCCAGGGTCTGCTGCAGCCGTGTTGCCGTGTGACGCAGGCCGCGAGTACGTAGAGGTACGGCGATCCGCGAGGCACGGTACGTTTCCTGGGTCAGCCAGGCTGTGGACTATAGGACAGGTTTCCAAAGAACTAGAGCGGCGGGCAGCGGGCAGCGGGCAGCGGGCAGTGGGCAGTGGGCAGTGGGCAAAGCGCGGTCCATGGGCGGCGACGGGGCCGTGATCCTATGATTTACCGGTACGCAAGTGAGAGAGAGTCATGAATATCGGGCACGTAGCTGGACGGTTTGTCATACAAGTCACATCGTACCGAGAAAAGACAAGAGTGTGACGGCGGTGCTGAGCAGTCGAGGCGGCTTGCGTCACGGGCTTCTCGTGAAGTGGAGGGTGAGCTCTGGTGATGGAGGGCAGCAGGTGGTGTGCGTGTGCGGGATGGAGGAAGCAGCTGAGCCTCCCCAGGCAGCGATCTAGGCGCTATATGGCCTAGTCATCCCGCCCCCCTGACCTGGAGAGATACTTGAGGGGGACTGGAGGCCACCCAGTCACTCCAGTATGTCCGAGATGCATCAAGCGGCCTCCAAAGGGGGGGGGGGGGGCCAAAGGCGGGAGGGACGGCCAGGCATGCCAGTGTGTGGACGAATACAGTAGGTAGTGTGGCAGGCTGGCCAGGATGTCCTGTTCGATCCGGGGTGTCTTACAGCCAAGCCAAGCCCTGTAACCCCTCCATCCCCTCAAGCCTATTCTGGCGACGCCATGGAGACGGCCCTGCATAGAAATGCCGAAAGGTGCACTTGCAGCGGCTTCGCGAAGGGAGCCAATCTCGTTGGCGGTGCTGGGCTGGTTGGTGATAGCCTCCATACCATCATCACGTCTGATCGTGTCTTCGACGTTCTGGCCAGTCGCTGAGCCCAGCAACAGCTCCGAGACACGGGCCCAACGGCCGAGCGACGAGGAAGAAGATGGAGGGTGGACGGGCTGAAGCCGCGTAGACCCGACGGTGCTGTCGACAACATCAATATTTCGAGGAAAGGGATGGAAGCGCGGCTAAGCGAGCGAGTCCAGGGCCAGTCACGCCAGTATTCTTAGCCGCTCGAGACCGTTCTGTCATTTACCGAGAAATGGCCTGGGACAGCAGTTGGTTGGAACTTGGAACTTGGAACGTGACCGAAGTTCGCTGCCGGATTGCTATCTGTCAAGGTGAGCCGTCGAACCGCATGAACGCCCAGGTGCAGAGAAGCTTCCGTCGTTCTGTCTTGCTCACCTCACCGGGAACGGGGAAACGGGCTGACGGGATTATTGGGTTTGTCCTTTTGCGTTCGTCCGTACCGGCCTGCCGTGACATTAAGGACAAGCGTGGTGAGTGCGAGGTATACCGGCCCTTGGGTATTTGGTATTGCCCATGACACGGGAAACACGGTTGCACATCCACGTCCACAGCATTAACCTGAGCTTATCTTTCTGTTACATTCAGACCCAATTTTATTGGCGTTAAGGGTGGTCTGTGCCGCCCTTGGCATGCAGCCACCGCCATACCGAAGTTTAGCCGGCTTATAGTAAATTTTTTATATAACCTAGTTTTTAGCCGATAAAGCCCTCGTTTCTAGCTTTTTATTTGATAAATAATAAACATATACCATACCTTACGGGTAATTATAATAGTTATAAGCCCGGTTTATACTTTATAGCATTTTTTATAATTTATTCGTTTTGTTATAATTGTTAATTAACCTTTATTTTTATCGATCCCCGCCGTTTATAGTTATAATAATTACTAAAGCCTTTTTTAATAAGTTAGTTAAGTTTAAAAAACGTGACGACTAGCTATTATAAATTAACGTACTTTAATAAATTTATAAGGTTTAAAGGATATACGATTATTGTAATCCCTTTAACTTAATTATATTAATAAAGCTACTTATTATTACTATTTCGGCCTTTTTCGTAGTTAAAAATAAGGAAATGCTTAATAAATAAGAAAAAAACCTTGCTAATTTTTATTAATAATATTTTAATAAAGGCTATAAAAAGCTTTAAAGACCGTAGCTTTTTAAACGTTTAAATTTTAACTTAATTAATAAATTTAAGCTATAGGTAGCCGATGTTAAAGTAAAAACTATTTATTATTAGTTTAAAAAGCAAAGTATTAATAAGGTTTAAAAATAAATATTAAAAACGGTTAATCTTAATTATTTATAACTTTTTTATCGGTTTAATAATATTAAGGCAACCTTTAAAGCATTTTATAATAAGTTAAGTCTTTTTAACGAAAAAAAGTTATTTATAATTAAACGTTATTATCTCGAAGTTTTTTAAAAAAAAAAGGAAAAAAGTTAACGCTTAATATATTAAATAAAAAGCAGCTAAACTTAAAGCTAAATATTTAAAAATGCTAAAGGTTTAAAAAAAACTCGCTATTAAAATATTTTTTAAAACTATTAATAAACATTACTTCGCGTAATAGGCTATTTTATAAAAAAACACGCTTTATAAAAGCTTTATTTTTAATAGTTAAGTTTTTACTTTTAAATAATTTAGGCGTTTTTTTCATTTAAAAATATTATAATATTAAAAACTATTTAATTAAAAATGGGTACGTTTTTGTCACTTTTATAAAGTTTAATAAAAATAAAAACAAGCTAGCCGCTTAAAAAGGCTAAAAAAGTGGTTAAAAAAATAATTAAAGTTATTTATGCTTTTACGATTTAAAAAAGGCTTTTTATAAACATTAATCGTAGCATTATTTCGTAATTAAAGCAACGCTAAAAGTTAAAACTTTTATAACGCTTAACTAGGTTAAAATAAATATTACTTGCGAAAACTTTAAGTTAATAAAATAATAATTATTTAAAAACATTATTTTTAGTAAAGTAAAGTAAAAGAAGTAAAAAAGTAACGCCGGCGTAAGCGGTGACTAGTTTTTAAAAAACGTAATTTATATAACTATATTACTTTAAAGTAACGTTTTTAAAAAAAAAAACTAACTTTTGATTTTTATCGTTACTTGCGCTTATAAACTTACCCGTTTTACGATATATAATTTATATGCTTTTTGCCACGTTATTAATAGTAAAGATTTATTAATTAGTAATATTATAAAAGCTAGCTTTTTTAATTACGTTATTAACGGCGAAAAAAAGCTAAAAATCACCTACTTTAGTACTAAAGTTATTAAAAATTTGCTAAATGGGCTAAAAAGCGAGAAAATAAAAGATTTAACTTTTAATAACGTTACCTTTATTCCGAATTTTTTAACTAACGTTATTTACAGTATAGCTCTTAAAAAAAAAGGTATTTAGTTAAATTACTTTAATAATTTTTTAATTTTTAATATTTTAAAAAAGCATAACACGGTGTTAAAGTTAACGATTAAATCTAAGCTTATAATAGCCTAATACATTCCCTCGTTTCTTTATTTTATACGATTACCGAAGTTAAAATTATATATATTCGCTATTCTTGGGATAAGTAGTAAAAAGGCGCACCGCAAACTATTAAAAGATTAAAAAACTTTAAAAAAAGCATTGCTATATATATAACATTTCTACGTTAGGCATTTAGGCGTAGTAGTATTATAAAAGCTATTAAAAAAAGCATATAACGTTTAAATTAAAAAATAACTAACTTATAAGTGTAAGGCTTACGTAGTTAACAAAGCTACTAATATTATTTTTTAAGGACCCTTTAAATACCAGTCTCGCTAGCTATTTTAACGTATTTATTTAAATCTATTCTATTAAAAAACCAGATATAAAAGGGAAAGGTATTTGTTAATTATTAGTAACGAATATATAAGGTACTAATTTTTATATATTATTATATATAAATTAAATATATTTAATTACATTATCGACTTTAAGGCGAAAATATGTAAGTAATTTAGCCTAATTATCTATAAAATACGGATAAATAACGATAATACGTTAATCTCTATATTTAATTATCGCCTTATAAGCTTTTAAACTTAAATAAGTAATAAAAGAATTAACCTCGAATTGCCTCTTTTAAATATTAAAAAGCTTAATAAAAAGGCAAAAAGGTTAGGTAAAACGGCAATAACGAAAATGCGTGTTATATTAACAAGCTTAAGCCTCCCATATAATTTATAGCTTAAAATAAAGCAAATAATAATTTACTTATATAATATCTCTCCTAAGTAAAGAAATAATTAAAAATCGCTTTATAAAACGCTATAGCAATAGTTTTATATACATTATTGTTAATACTAAGCTTTAAACTAGCCGTTTATAGTAATAAACCCGCGGCTTAATTAATTTAGTATTTATGTTTATAAATGCCAGGCATATCTTTTAAAGCTAAACTTTAAAAAAAACCTAAATTTATTTTAATAAAAGACTATATTAAAAGCGCATATTAGATATTTCGTTAAATATATCTTTTTGTTATTTTATAAAGTTTAAATCTTTAATAATAAAAAAGTAATTATTATAAAAGACGTTATATTTAATAAAACGTTATTTTTCGATTTTAAAGCGCAACGCTAGTTAAAAGAAGTTTTAAAAATCTAAAGACCTTAACTAAAGTCTTTAAACCTGTTAAACGTTCCGCAAATTAACTAACTAACCCTTAATATAGTAAACTTTTTATTTAAAAATAAAAACTAACTAGGAAAAAAATCCTTGCCCGAAAATAATAATTTAAAAGTAACGGCGTAAATAAAAAAGGTATTAATTAGGCTAAGCCCGTAATTAATAATAATAACGCAAATAAAGCTATAAATAATAATAAAAACCACCGAATTAATGCCTTTATTAACTACGCCAAGAGGACTTCTCACTCCTCAAGCAACGCCAAAGACGCGAAAAACGCAAAAAACTAGCTTAACGCCCATAAAAACGAGCGTAATTAATATTTAAAAAAACGTCCTTAATGCCTTAAAACATGCGCTTAACGCATAGCCAACTTTAAACGCAATAAGTGCATTATAGGCAGCTAGACTGTCTATTCTTAGCGCGCGCAAGGGCCCGGATATAGATAAAGGGCTTATAAGTAATATACCTAGCACACTACCAGAAAAATAACACGGGTAATAAATACGTAAAACGGCTATAAAGATATATAGCATAAAGCTTATAAAACGTTTTATAAAACCGCCTAAGCTAAAAAAACACGTATTCGTTACGCTAAGTATGTAAAGCGAAAAAATATATAATAAAGACGTTCTAAAACTTATGTTTAATATTTTTACGGCAATACTTAAAAGTAAGCATAAAAAACACCGAAATAACCTCGTATTTATTTTAAAAACCTAAAGAGACCTTTATAACCACTTAATAAAACTAAAGTTTAAAAAAGCTTGTAAAAAAAAGCTAAAAGCTTTAATTAATAAAAGCACTTAAAGATTTTTAAACCGTTTATAAATTAACGGCGCTATTTTGCTTTTAAAATAAGTGTTTATATATAAATTTAATAAAAATGGATATTTAAGCCGTTATAAAGCTTAAATTTACGTGTAAAAAAACTTTTAAAGCATATATAGCGCTAATATATATGTAATAACGTTAGTAGCGAAATCGTTCCGTACTATAGCCGTAATAATAGCTAGATTTAACCTTAAATATAAATAATTCGATATTTTAAATGCATTCTTAAATAGCAACGTTAATAAGTAAAATAAACTTATCTATGTGTAATTACCGCAAAGATTCCGGGAATTAGGTTTTTTAAAAAATAAAAAAAACGAAACTATAATTATAAAGTTAAAACGGGCTTTTTATAGCTTTAAAAAAGCACCGTAATTATAGTTTAATAAATTTACCTCGTTTTTTAAAAGCGCTAAAATAACATAATTAATAAAAAAACTTTATGTGTTTATAAATAAGAAAATAATAATGCTATTTTACGTTAACGATATTTTATTACTATATCGAAAAAAACACGAGCCTTACGCTTAACGGTTAATTGCTTTTTTAAAAACGAAATATAAAATTTAAAACAAAAAACCGGTTAAATAGTTTTTAAAAATTAAAATTATTTATAATCGGGCTAAACGAAAAGTATATTTAACGTAAAACAGGTATATCAAGAAAATAGCACGTAAATTTAACTTAATTAATAATAAAGTTAAGTTATTAATTATATTAATATTAACTATTTTACTTAAAAAACATAAAAGCATCGCTAGTAAAAAGTCCGTTAAAGCTTATTAAAAAAAAGTTAAATGGATTTTTTATGCCGTAATAATTACGCGTTTAAACGTTATAAAGGCAGCAGCGCAATTATCCCGGTATTTAATAAATCTATCGAAAAAATATTATAATGCCGCAGTTTAAACGATTTAATATTTTTATTTAACCCGTTTCTTTATTATATAATATAACGGAAATTATAATAAAACGCTTATAATAATAAGTAATGCCTTTTTTATAAATAATAAAGCGTTATAATAGTTTTTATAAAAATACGTAATATCGCTATTTAAAAGACTGGTTATTTAAAAGTTAAGACTTTAAAATACCGTTATTATAAATATTATAAAAATAGAACTTTTTAATATTAAACGCACTATTAAAAAGGCAATAACCTTATAATAATTTATACGAGATATTGTTTTTAACCTTAATAAACCACTTAAAATATATTATAATAACTTATAAATTATATATTTAATAGTTAAAAAAGGGTAACGTATATTAACTAAGTTACGGTATATTAATATATAAAATATATAATTTAAATAGTTATACGGTAAAAGATTATTTTATTTAAAATACCTTAATACTAATAATATGCCCGTAAATAAATTAACTAAGTCCTTTAGCAAGTAAAAGTTTAAACATTTTAAAGCATTATTAAAAATAATAGATATTTAACGGGAAATTAACTTAGTTAAAGAAAAAAAAAATAATTAAATAATTAATAAAGTTATTTAATATTTAAAGCATAGCTAATTATAATAAAAAATTCACTTTTTTTGCTATTAACCCTTTATATTAAATAGTCAGGAGATATTTCCGAAAAAGCAATATTATTTATTAACCAGCCTTAAAAAAAAGAACTAGTCCTTGGTTTTATTTACGTAACAAAGGAAAAAATTTTATAAGCTTTAAACCATTCGTTTTTACTTAAGTTATGCCAGCTCTTCGCAGCCCATACTAAGATTTTTTTAATTTAATTACGCTATTAGTTAGTAAAACTAATAGTAGTGGTTATTAAATTTTAATTATATAAAATAAATAGCCAGCTTATTTTATATTTTTAAAAAGTAAAGAAAAATGCGTTAATTTAAGTTTATATAGTTTAGTTAGAAAAAAAAGCCATTTAAAAAAAGAATGTAGTTTTTAAAAAAGCAAATTTTTTACTAAATTTAAAAAGTGCCGGCTTTAACGAAAACTTATAAAGCCGGGGACCCGTTACACTAAATTTTTAATTTAGGCCCGACGATTTAGCGCTTTAAAATTATAATATAACTTATAAAAAAATAAACTAATAGCGTAATAATTACATTTTTTACTAATAATTTTACAAGTACACGAAAAAACTTTATTTAATTTAAGTTAAAACACTTTTCTTTTTATTATTTTTTACAGTTAGCCAACGCCGCTAATATAATTAACATAACTAACGCGGCCGAAAATGCTTTTATAAACCGATTAGCTTAATCACCCAAATAAGTCTAAAAGGTATATTACATTTAAACCTAATTTTATTAGCGTTAAAAATGGTTTGTGCCGCCCTTAATATGCAGCCACCGCCATACCGAAATTTAGCCGGCTCACAGCAAATTTTCTATATAACCTAGTTCTTAACCGATAAAGCCCTCGCTTCTAGCTTTCTATTCGATAAACAATAAACACATACCACACCCTACGGGTAACTGCAACACTTTCTCTCTCACCCGCGGGATGGATAGGCCGACTCTGGTACAGAGACCGTATACATACCACGGACCGTCGAGAGCACGCGAGTATCGCCCGCTTCCCGCTCAGCGCGCGCCTTGGTGAAGCTTCTGTACTTACCAGATCCAGGCTCCCAGGTTCGACGATCAGTGAGCCGTATCTGGGGGTCTGGGGGTCTGGGTGTCTGGGTGTCTGGGTGCCTGGTTCGCGCCTGGGCACCCTAGCACCATTGCCCTGAACTAGCAGGCCTCGGTAGGGCACAGGATTGGACAGTCTTCTCAAGTCGTGATGCGATGCCAGATAGCCTAGCATCTCAGATCTCAGGCGATGCCCAGCCCTCAACCTTATCCGTCTTGGATAGGTACCATGCATAAGGCATGCCCAGCCCCCGGCTTGGCCAGGCGTGCCTGCGTACGGGCTTATTACCCCGAGCCTCCGTTTGCCAGGCTGCCAGGCGGAGTGGCGGCCTTCGCTGTACTGTAGCGCCATGCATAGCGGAGGGATTATCAGCGGGGTGCATCCCAGCCGCCACGACCGCTGACCTTTTCTTCAGGCCTTCGAAGCCTTGCGGCGGCCCCTGATGCGGGCACGCGGCACGCTGTGGGAATCCGCGGAAGTGGCGTCCTTTCACCAGCGGGCGCTGACGGTAGAACCAGGTTATAGTGCCAGCCATGACCATTGACCAGAGGGCTCTCGATCTATATTTGCCCAATCAACCTCATGATACCTGGGCGCTTCTTCACAGTCGCAATGCTACCTCCCGTCACATTCGTGAAGGCACGCATCGAGATGAATCACTCACGTCAGTACGTTCAGAGGGTGGTCTGATCGAAGATCTATGATTAGAGAAACAGACTGAAAAACAACCGTTGCTTGACTTAGTTTACGAAGCCGACCGGAAACACTCCCCGAGAGCCACACATCCATCAGCCTGAGAGGGCTGCGGGATGCAACTAGGGCCGCCGACAGGAAAGTTCCAACGTCAGACGGGCGGCTAGACCTGGATGAGGCCCTACCCAATCGTTGCCGCGAGCTTGTCACAAGCCACATCTCAAACGGTGATGCTAGGGCCATGGGCATCTGCAGGAACTGGATGTGTGTGTGTTCGATGCTACATCACATGCCGAATATGGGGAAGTACTGTGGAACGTCACTGACGGTTCAACAGGTTTCACCACTTGGCGTGGCCCCAAACCACCATGCCCAATATTGAGAATTCGTAATCACGACTTCGCTTCCAGATTCACCCATTTCGTATTCGCCGCGTGGGGCCACACCTCGACGTCCTTCGGTAGCCGCCTTGAATCAATGTCTGGGCGTCCCGACACCTCAGAATAGCAGACGCAAGGGCGTTAGTTCCAGGCAAACGGCATGCCATAGGAGCCCTGAGACACCGCCCCACTGAGTCATACCGATGATAGCCTTGTTCCTCGTCGTCCTGTGAGCCTGCGAGTTGACAGGTCAGGCTGCCGGTCACCCGCGGACCCTGGCAAATGCCATCGAAGGCAAGAGAATATTGGGAAAGGGGCGCACCACTTCCAGTAGACCGTTTTGGTCTTTTTTTTTTCTCGGTACGACCTCCTCCCCCCCAAGAATTACAACGGTTCATGGCGGAGGGTGATAACGGGGGGCAAATAGTATACCGGACTTGTGTGTGACGTAGTATTGGTGGCTCAGAGTCCAGCTGATGTCTGAAAGCTGCTGCCTCAGATTCAGTCCTTTGGCGCCAGCATTAGTACATACTCCCTGGTGCTCTGCCCGAATTGAATCATGTCCTTGTCTCTGACCTCAAGGTACCTGCTCTCGGGCACCTTCTTCCCGTTAAGCATGGTTCCGTTGGCGCTTTCCAGGTCGATGAGGTACGGCTTGACCTTGCCGATTTTGTCTCCGTACTCGTTTCGTTTCTCAAGGTAGCGAAACTGGATCACGGCATGCTGCTTGCTGATGCTGGGATGCTCTGCGGCCATGTCCACAACAGATAGCTCTCTGCCAACCAGCCAACAGCTGCGGCTGCTGAGGGGAACGGTGTCGATGATCTCGTCACCTTTGAATACGAAGAGTTTCCACTGGTCTTTGGGGGAGGGCTTCCGTGCTTCCGGTGGTTCATGGTACTTCAGCACAACGGTGGAACCATCGCCTCGGACAACGGAGTTGGACGCGGCAGCCAAGGCGCCCGTGTTGCCGTAGTTGGGCTTCTCCTTGGGTTTGGGGGGCTCCTCGCCCGTGGTGGTCAAGGCGAAAGAGTCGGCTTGGGAGGGCAACGGACCACTGCGCTTCACGACCTGTTTGCCACCTTTGTCTCGGTTGTCATGATGGTGGCCATCGTTGCCCGGGTCATCGCGTGCCCGGCCGGAGCGGTTAGATGCCCTGTCGCTATGTTTGTCATAGTCGCGTGAACGTCTCCTCCTCTTGTGTTCCCGCTCCCCGTATCTTTCTCGATCTCCGTCTCTGTCTCTTTCCCTGCCTCTGTCTCTTTCTCTGTGCCTGTGTCTGTCGCCATCCCTGTTTTCTCCACGGTCGCGAGAGCGGGATCGGGACCTATGTGAGTCTTGCGGTGATCGCGAGCGTCTGTGTCGCCTTCGTTCTCCTCCTCTTGATCGGTCTCTTGCATGCTCCTTCCTTCTGTCCGAATGCCCGTGAGTCCTGGGGTGGTAGCTTTCTCGCCTCGGTCTGTCCCGATCGGAGGATTCCCTGCTGGAGCTGCGAGATCGACGGCGCTGGCGATACCGAGGCGGGTTGGAGGTATCCGATTCCATGGCTGAGGGCTCGGTCCGCAGGTGCACACGCAAAAGCCCCAAGACCCTGATTTAATTATGAGGCTGTAAGGAGCTTCGGGGCAGCCTGGAGATGTTGGTCCAGCGGTTCAATGATGTCAAGCGGCATGCGCTGGAGAGGGGGCGTAGCAGGTGGCACGCAGGTAAGGTAGAATGGGAATTTTACATTTCCAGCCTGACGCAATTGCAGCAGTCGCGACGGCAGCCATTGAGCAACGCGAAGGCACAGCTCCAGCACAGACCACCTTTCTACCAGCCGCTCTGTGTCAGAGACTCCGATTGATTCATATTCTCATTTCTGCTAAAAATCACGAATTCATGTTGCCCATTATGCTCTTATCAGCTTTTGGTATTGCTTCCTCATCGCTGGTAACACGACGATGTTTACACTTTTCAACGGCAAGCATCAGAGAAATCAGCAAGCCAAGACCAGGTCCACTGTAGAGCAGCATGTCGCTGACATGCAGATGCTTCCAGCTAGGTTTTCATTTTCAGATCCACTGAAATCCTTCAAGCACCAAAGTCTTTCAGGAGATACTTCTCGAATAAATAGAGTGTTGTTCAAGATTCCATCAACGGTTCCCTCCTTCCAACCTACAGCTACCTTGATCAGAACTTGTTCCCGCCTAATGTCCTGGTATCGAGTGATTTCTCAAGTCTATTTCTTGATTCGTATCTTCATTGACTTCACACAGCGAGGGTGAAGAAAGCCATCATCGATGGGGCTCCCACAATCACGCATAGGGCGCGCCATCCTGGCAATGCCCTTCCTGCTATTTTCCGGTTGGTGTCTTGCCGTGATGGATCTCATCAAGATCGTTGAGCATCAGAAACCCTTCGTCGAGTCCGGGGTAATCGAGTGGGAAGGCGGCCGGGTGTCCATCCTCGACAACTTTCACCACGTGCGCTTTCTCGATGAGATGTGGCGCGGCACGACTGCGACGTTCGCGCCCTCGACCTTGGGCTTTGATCCCGTTGCCCGGTGGCAGATGTTCTCCTTCTTGAATGACCTCAGCCCCATCTACGCCGTCTGGATCCTCGAGTCTTGCCGCCCTGCCAATGCCGGCACCCCGGCGTACTTGTGAGCCCCCAGCACACCGAACTGCCCGGAATAGTGACTGACTTCCAGGCTCGCCTAGGCCAACTTTCTTTAGCATGCTGGCGCAAGTATTGGGCATTGGTGTCGCTGCGCCCCTTTTCTATTTCCTGTGCCTTACTTTCGGACCGTTCACTTCCGAGCTGGCGCGCGGAGGCGCAGCTTGGAATGTCGGCAGTGTCCCCCTGTTACCGCTGGTGCTCTTGCTAAACACGGCCGAGGTATTTGCCATGTTTTTCTCGCTTGACCTCGCGACACGGCATTTTTGGACTTGGGCGTGGCAGTTGACACCTCTGTGGATTGGGCTGGGCAATGTCCTGCTTACCCGGCTGATGGGAAGCGCGAAGGGTTCTTCACCGAAGCCACTGCTTCTGCTATTGGGCTTGGCATCCAGCGGTGTCTGGCTCTACACGGTACTCTACTCGCCTTATTCTTTGGGGACGTTGTTCGTGCCCCAAGCTGGCCCGCAGTCGGATTTCATGCTGCACGCACGGAAAGCGCTGCAGACAGACGAGCTGAGCGCTTTCAGCTCCTCGTTTCTGTGGCTTGCATATTCCTTCTTCGACCTTCAATCTGCCGGGCTTGTGGGGAATGAATGGATGCTATATGTTGCGTCACTGCCTATCGTTACGATTTGCGTGGGTCCCGGCACTGCGTTCCTGCTGGGCTGGTACTGGAGAGAGATGACCATAGTCAAGGGCCGAAACGATTGAGACATCACTTCACTCAAGCTGAAATCCGCTCTTGTTGCTATCGAACAGCGAGAACCCTGTCTGGCGGGTAAAGGTATTATATCAACTGCACAATGTTCAAAGGCACTGTTACTTGGCTACGAAATTTGGTCACTTTTGGAACCCCCTATACAGTGGCTCATGACGATTCGGGCAGCTCACTCTACAATAACATCATTCTTTTTCTTTACCAGTTTGCACTTCTTCTATTTCCTCTCTTCTCTTCTCTGGCTTCATTTTCTCCTTCTTTCGGTTGTCTTGATTTTCCAATAGGAGTGTGAACAGTTGCTCGGCGATGGGGAGTGACCATGACAAATTCAGCAGAGCGCTGTTACTTCATTATTCCCTCCTACGTTGTCATGTCTTCAATAACACGAATCAGAAATCCCTCGCCTCCGTTACCTACCTACCGGCATCTCCCCGACTTAGTACCTAGCCGCCTAAAAATAATACGCACTCCTACATAGGTGCCTGCCAAGTCCACAATGGGATGATCGCATTGCTAATGGTTGCCTTACCACAATGAACCTATAGGACAATCATTCTGGCACTCGATTATCTATAGCTGAATCAAAGAAACTGGCAATCATTCAAGTATTGATTAGCCGAACCGCTACATATAGGGTAAGCCGCAGACCGGACGCAGACTTCTGTCCGCTCAGTGTACTACAAGTGCATACAGAAGTACTATGCAGCTCTGTGCGACGGTAAGCATACACTTGAGTTTCAATTGAAAACACTCTAGACAACTATGATTCCCATCCGACCGGATTGATACAGCTTAACCAGCATTGCGATGCTTGCTCAACAGTGGAAAAGCCGCACGATTCTACGAGCATCATGTACTTAGCGACATGCAGGACGGCAACTCGCCTGTCACATGGGACCCTAACGCTGCGGAACGTTCCATGAGCACCTCGCCTGTGAGGATCAATCAGAGGTGTAGAGGCTTCGCTTGCGTGCAGTGGTTACCGCGCCGAGCCCACCGAGTCGTCCGCGACATGGCGCAATCGCTGTAGCTTCCCAACGTCTCCTTCGCCCGATTGTGACTCAGACGGTGACTCCCAAACAGCTAGCGACGAGGCTGTTGTTTGACTTGAAACGCCAGGAAGTATATTCGTTGACGCGAAGTGGACGACTACCCTGAAGACAATGGGTTCTCGAACCCAACAGCGATGAAGTCGACGCGCCGACGCGTATTCTACGCGTACTAGAAGACCCTTACCGTTGCAACAGTCAGACGGTAGCCCAGGACAGGCTAGGTCTGTAGGCAGTCCGTCCCCCTATCAGCCACTACTATACCCAGGTAGTCAAGTGCACCCGTAGCGTCGCCGCGAGAGACATAAAGCCGAGAAGCGAACAGCGAGGCGCGTCAACCAATGAGGAATAGTAAGGTAGAGAGCGGCGCTGAAGTGAGCGAAAAAAAAAAAACAATCCACCTCTTCCTCCTCTTGGCTTGCCGGCCAGCTAGCCGGAGCTGCTTTCTCCTTTGGAGCGTCCTCCGCGCTCGCCCTTCTGTTCGTCCCAGCAAACCGCCACCACCACCGCCAACCCCCGCCAAGCCCGTTGCCCGTCGCCAGGCCTGCAGTGCGCGCGCGCGCGCGTCGCATGGCAAACGGTGAGCTATGCGGGGTGCTTGATGAGAGGGGGGTGGGGGAGGGCTGCTTCGAACCGATTTGCTGGGTTGCACGCTGATGACAGAGCGAATGTCACGTAGGTTAGGTCGTTGAGAAGTCGTCGGCCACTCGCACACGTGCCGGCTTGCGCCCGACTCCGGAGAGGCTAGGGAGGATGCAATCGAGAAGGCGGCGGTCGTGACACCTCTGCCATCTGCGCCCGGTCCCACGGGGGCCCGCATCACCACCCACCGCCAGAGAGCAGAGCAGTTTGGCAGTGCTCCAGTTTCCCCCATGGCACGCATATCTGATCTCTGGCCGTCAGCCCCAGCGCAAGACTAGCAGGGATGGCCTTTCAGAAGCTTCCCCGGCCAGCGGGGAGGGAGGCGAGAGAGGGGCCCTGATTTCTCGCATTTGTCTGCCTTGTCTGCTTGCTTAGCTTATCGATCACGGCATCGAATTACCAATGCCCTGTTCCGGCCCTACGGCTGCAGACTACGGGTGCGTTTCGGCTTGCGGAGAAGGATTTGACGGGCCATGGTCACGTCAAGGGGATCTACATGCAGTCCAAGCGAGATAGATAGCCTGCCGAGTATCGATGAGTGCCGTCTCGCGGGAAAGGAAAGTGATTGCTTGGGAAGACTTCGCCCTATCGCCGCCGATGGACCCCGTCCAGGCCCGTCTTTCACCGATACTTGGAGGAGGAAGAGGGGGCTCCGCTCGCGCCTTCTGGCTCCGTCCAGGCTCCAGGTACCAGGGGTTTGCTGAATCGGGGTCGTATTTGCCTTCCCGCATCAACTTTTTTGTCTGTTTTCTTTCTTGCTCGTTTGCTTCGTCGCCAAGCTGCAAACACTATAAAGTGGTCATTTGCTCTGTTCCGGTATCGACCCAGGGACCTGCTTAGACGGATAACGAATGCCGACCCAGAGCTCCAAGGTTAGCATTGCCGCCTACTACTTGCCGTCCTTGGCCCAAATTCCCGTCCCAATAGTCGGATCTGGCCGAAAGGGCCCGGCTACTGAAAGGCGACTAGACAGACCTCAACCATGGCGGACTTTCCAGAGTCGGAGAAGGATGGCCGTCTTAGCGGCGGCGGTCCAGAGCCGATAGAAGTACATGACCATGCGTCGACCAAAGAATCATTGGCGCAAGGGGAAACCGAAAGTCGGCATAGTCGCCGAAGCAATTCAAGCCATGACTCCGACGCGTCGGGCGACACCAATCCGCTCGAACCGCTCGAGATAGCCATGTCTCGCGGCTCCGGCGCCGACGCCTTCCAGGAAGTCACCCAGATCCGCACGACCACCAGCATCGGGAGCTCTGCGTCCCGGCCACCGGACTACGAGGTCGTCTTCGAGGACGACGACCCGGCGAACCCCCGGAACTGGTCGATCGCGTACCGGGGATATATCCTCTTCTGCATCAGCTTCACTACCTGGGTCGTGGTGCTGTACAGCACCAGCTACACGGCGGAGATTCCGGGGTTGATGGAAGCGTTCCATATCGACAACGAGCCCGTCGCTACCCTTGGTGTCACCACGTATCTCCTCGGCTTGGCTGCCGGCAGTCTGCTGGTTGCGCCTGCGAGCGAGTTGTATGGCCGGAGGCCGGTATACATCTTCTGCATGGTGTGCTTCGCCATCCTGGTCATACCATCCTGCGTCGCGACCTCGCTGGCAACGATCATTGTCGTTCGATTCTTTGGGTACGTTTCTCAGGAATCCCAAACGCCAAGGCTGTCGGAAAGACTAATCTTCCTCGTAGAGCTGTGTTCGGAGCCGCGATGATTTCCAACAGCGCAGGGACTGTCGTGGATATCTCAAGTGATGAGTACCGTGGACTGGCAATGTCACTATGGTCCGTGGCGCCTATGAACGGACCCGTGACCGGTCCCGTCATCGGCGGATTCGTCTACCAGTATCTGGGATGGAGATGGGACAATTGGCTTGTTCTGATCCTGGCTGGTGCGGGTGTGGCCGCAATGGCCTCTACCAAGGAAACCTACGCCCCTAAGATCCTTCAGCGAAAGGCCCAGCGCTTGCGCAAGGACACAGATGATGAGCGGTGGTGGTGTCGTTACGACCAGCACCTGTCCAAGGTCGCGCTTTTGAAAGTCAGCTTGTTGAGACCATTCGTGCTGGCCTTCACAGAGCCGATTCTGTGGTTCTTCAATCTCTGGTATGTGCCTCCATTCTCCAAGCCTGCGTTTAGCCCCAGTCCTCACTCTTTATCCAGGATCTCTCTCATCTATGGAATTCTATATCTGTGCTTCGTGGCGTACCCAATTGTGTTCGCTCAGCACCGAGGCTGGGGCCCCGGTCTCTCCGGATTGGCGTTCGTGGGAATCGGTATCGGTACCATGACGGCTATCGTGCTGGAGCCATACTGGCGGTATTTGATCAACAAGCATCCAAAGGATCCGGCGACCGGTCGAGTTCCGCCAGAAGCCACAGCTCGCGTCATGATCATAGGCGCGATCATGACTCCTCTCGGACAGCTCGGCTTCAGCTGGACCTGTCTCCCAATGTCGATTCACTGGGCCGTCCCCATCGCCTTCGGCATCCCGTTCGGCCTTGGGAACGGCCTCAGCTTCATCTATGGCTCCAACTACTTAGCCGGAGCCTACGGTATCTACGCCGCTTCTGCACTCGCAGGCAACGCCGTTACGCGTAGCTTCTTCGGCGGAACATTGCCCTTGGCAGGACCTTCGATGTACGAGTCGCTGACCCCGCAATGGGCGGGCACCCTTTTGGGCCTGTTGGAAGTGGCCATGATTCCCATTCCCATCGTGTTCTACAAGTACGGTGAGCGCATTCGTGCCAAGAGTCCCGTCATCCGACAGATGCGTGAGGACCACGAGAAGAACGAGCGCAGGGTCGAGAGGGCACAGAGGCGGAAAGCACGGCGACAGGAGATTGAGAGCAGCGATAACGCCGCCCTGGAGAAAGAGATCGAGGGGGCAGAAGCTCGTGCTGCGCCCGAGAAGGCAGTCGGAGGAGCCGCTGTGAAAGAGACGGCTCATCAGTCTAAAACAAGTCCCGTATAATCGAATCAGAACGGGAGCGTATCCTAGGTTTGGCATACACCATAAAAGATTGTTTATCATAGTTAAATAATCTCCGGTAACGCTATTATTCCACTATGAGGTAGGGTTTACCTTCCACCTTCGCTCGGGCGCAGACTTATGCGCGAATGGCATACCATTCGGCTGGTCTGCCTACCAGCAGCTCGTCGAAGCGGAATCAATGTGGCGAACGAGCACTTGCATCAGGCCCCGCAGGTGATACCGCGGGGCTACGAATAGTGACCAATGGTTCGTGGCCAGTACTGCAGACATTTCAGGGTCGTAAGTATGCAGGCTGGCAGGCTGTGTGCGACGCAACATCGGGTCACGATCGTGGCGTCTCTCCAGGGTTTCCCCTCAGCCCACGTTGGCGACCATTGCCTCTTCCATCTCTTCCACTCCATCCCCCTTTTCCGTCTACCGGTACATCGGGAAACAGTACATCTCCCACCTCTTCAGTCCAAGTCAAATGGACCCAGTCAGTGCTATCCAGTTTGCGTCTAGTATTCTAGCCTTTCTTGAATTCTCCTTCAACCTCGTTCGAGGCACGTACGAGCTGCACCAGTCGGGCACAGGGGCAACAGCCGAGAACGTCCACGTCAGCAATGTCCTCGCCGATCTTCAGCAAGTCACGGACGACTTGCACAGCGATATAGCTCCTCAAGACCGGCACGAAAGAGAGTTGTGCAAACTCGCCAGCCACTGCCGCGCTCTCTCCGACGACCTTGCCGAGCTTCTAGAACGACTACAATGGAAAGAAAAGGATGGCAAATGGAAGGCCGTCAGGGTCGCGTGGCTGAGTATGCTGAAGCAGAAAGAGGTGAAATCGATTGAAGGGAGACTAGGAGAGTATCGGGCGCAGATAATGCTTCGATTAAACTCCATGATCTGGTATGTTGCCTGTGGTAGAAGGATGAAGACTGCCGTTACTGAACTATATCAAGCATTCAAGGCTCCTCTTTCCAGCAACAGCTCAACCGGCTTGACCAGCGAAGCACGAAGCTGGTCGGGGAAAGTGCAAGTCACTCGAAACTGCTCGAAGATCTGATCCAGCAATTACGGCAGGGTAGCCATCAACCTGCTTTGACAGATATACGGAGCTCGTTAGTACAACTTACGTCCCAGATTAGTACTACAATGGAGCGCAACACCCTACTCGAAGCACTTTACTTCCCTCAGATGCATTCTAGGGAAGACGTTGTGGACGATGCTTTCTGCGGAACTTTCGATTGGGTCTTGGAAGACTCCGAGGAGAGCGCAGATGGGGATTCTGAGAGTGGGAGTGGTGGACTCGGAGACGACAGCAGCGAGCCGGACGACGACGATTCATCCAGCCAAGCGAGCTGGCAGACCGCAAGCAGCGATCTCCCGTGGCGAGGTGGCAGACTCGGCGATGAGGAACGCTTCTTACGGAGAAAGACTTCGTCGCTTCTCAACTCGTTCATCAGAGAGGACCACGGCCTATTCTACGTCAGTGGGAAAGCCGGTTCCGGGAAATCAACGCTAATGAGGTTCTTATCCAAGGATAGGCGTTTCCTGGAAGGGCTCCAGCGTTGGTCTGGCGCAAAGACACTGGTTTTCGCGCGGTTCTTTTTCTGGAACTCCGGTGATAAACTTCAAATGTCACTTGAAGGTCTCTACCGTTCTATCCTGTTCGATATCCTGAAGGAATCACCTAGCCTTTTATCGCGGATGCAATTAAAACACCTAGCGTGTGGTGGCAGTCGCCACCGGCCACCATAGGCCCCACTTAGGGGGCCTACCTCTAAACGCCCCCTACTTTAACTTATAGCAAAGGAACCATGCTTTTTTTACTTATTTAAATAACCCTTATGTTATGCGTGGCTATTATATAGTAATAATTAAGTATTATAAGCTTATTGCAGTAAAAAAAACTCCTTTTTAAACTGTTTAATTTTTTTAACTTTTAATTTTAAGACATAACGCTAGTAAAAACGTATTTTAACGATATAAATTTAATTAGTTATTAATTAGTTTTTTTAGCGTATAAATGGGACGTAAGCGTAAATTTTAGCTTTAAGATAGTAAAAGACGTTTTATTAAAAAGGACGCTACCGACGTTTTTATTAATAATATTAATTTAAATATTTATATTAAACTTATTAAAACTATTAATTATTAAATCGTTTATAACGTTAGCGAAATAATTTTTAAAGTTTTAAATAATAGTTTATTAAATTAAAAAGTTATTATTTAAAAGTTTAATAAACTTTTTTTA